>OZ034976.1:24012631-24245131 GCA_964030785.1 Siderastrea siderea | reverse complement strand
CATATCATATTTCCTTGAACTTTGCAAAGTTCGTGTGCTCCCTCAATAAGCCAACTTTATACGTTGCGATAAACCTTGAGTTACAACTTGCTTCTCAAAACTATTCAAACATTTTTCTAATTGGTCTTTAGAAGGAGCGGCGGTGTTTCTTTGGCCTGTTCGTACAGTAACAGCAAGTTGGGCACTTATTGAGAAAATGCAGTAGTACTAGCTACATAAATTGAAAAGGAACAGCCTTTACGGAAACAAAATAAATCCTATAGACGTTTAGCAGCCTGCAAAATCTGTTTTGTTTTGCGTGCAAAACCTGTCACGCAATGCCCAAGAGTAAGTTATCGCGACCGTGAAAAGTTTATTATTCCCGCTATCGCTTGCGATGTAAGATGGCTTCGAAATTCATGGCTTTCAGTTTCGTTTTGTCATAAGCTTACTCGTAGTCCTGAAGATCGGTTCATAAATTCTGCTTTGTGAAGATCCTATTTACTGAAGGCACATTTCCAGAGTTACCGTTTAATAGAATTTTATAGCGCTATTGATGGAATTGTTTAATAGTGTTTTAAAATACATACTAAAATCGAAAACTCGACTACTCGATTTGCGTGTTTGTAGTCCTTTTTGCTCCATCACATTTTGCTGCAGGTTTTTGCGCCCAAAACTCAGTGGATTACCGCTCGAATTTGTGCAGGCAACAAAATTATTTGTTATTTAAGTTGCTAAGATAATTTATCTAGCATAAATTACCTCCTTTCTTTTTCCTTACTCAACTAAACTAACAATATTGCAAAATTTAAGTCCGCCACTTTGTTTGTTTTGATCAAGTTTTTCTCCCGATTAGTGAGTTAATCGACCTCGCTAGGTGGATTAAATTTAACCCCTCGTTTATCACTTGGTGTGTTAATCGTGCTTTCAGGAACAGGATCTAACCGAAGGATAAATTTTAATTCTGGATTAGCTAGATTTAACTCTCGATTAGCGCTAATCGGATGTCGAGGAACCGGGGCCAGGGTTTTTTGAGTGGTGGTGGTGGAGGAGTTGGGGTCATGGTATTTTTGCCAACGGTTGTGGGTTATGCAATGATGGGGACCAGGGAAAAAACACACCAAATAACAGGGGGGGGAGGGGGGCTTCCAAAAATGCAAGGGAAAAATCTAAAATCACCATAGCCCACCCTCTACATAAATTATGAACCCTCCCTAATCAGTATTTTCTCGCCTTTTCAAGTTTCACGGTGGCCTTTTCAACGCGACGAGGCATTTTGTGGTTGTTAGCAACTTCTTTAAGTTTCTGATGTTTACAACCTCAAACCATGGGTCTTTGCTCCCCTTGACCAGCGGTCGGGAAACGAGCGACCCTGGAAAGTTCTGATTGGAAGTTTGAAAATATTCATCCTCGGAGACCCAGGGGCAGCTAGTCGGGACGACGGGATTTTCATGGGCGAAAGTTTACAACAAGAGCGGGAGAGCCCCTGGGCACTTACTCTTACCGAACGAGTTCCAGAAGCGTTTGAAATCCCGCCTTCTGATTGGCCAGAAAAAATTTTTTTCTGGCCAATCAGCGAAGAGGAACAGCCGGGCGACTCTCGTGTCTTCTTACACGAGGTTGTTTTCCTCATCAGTAGTAATGTCGGCCCGTATGGGTCACTTTGTCTCGTTTTGATGTCATGGCCTCGTTTGGGTGTGGCCTCGTTTGGATGCAACCGGAACCGGAAGTGACGTCACCGGAAGTGATGGGAACCGGAAGTCACGTGTTTTTAGGATGGGAAACCGCTGATCAGTGAGGGAAAAAGGGATCGCGGGCTCATACAACCGGAAGTCACGTGATTTGGAAGGGGAAACCGCTGACCAGTCGGAAAAATCGATCGTGGGCTCAGGACCGCTGAGAAAACGCGGGCTCAAAGTCCAAAGTCCAATTTTTGGAACGGGGGTAGTCCTTTGGAGTGAAAACAACACAAAATTAATAAATACTTTTTTATTGTTCTACTTTTGTTTACAATAACTGAGAAAATAGGAGGAGGAGGGTTTCCTGAGTATTCCTTTGAGTTCCTTTTCATAAGTGTTCCTTTTTGAATTGGTCCTTCAACAGATTCCTTAATGTTGAATAGAGGGGCCCCACCATTGTTTTTGACATCGAGTTATTCTTCGCCATTGGTTGTTGTCACGGATCCATTGTTGTAGTTGACGTTGATATGATTGATTTCTCATTAAAGGTATGGCAAAGGAACTGTAGAATGGGGGTGGTGGTGGTGGTGCCAAATGTTCTCGATCACACTGTTCACATTCGATGATCTTGTTGGGACAACATTTCTCACTGGTATCCATAAGGGTAGGTTTGAAAGGTGACAGGATCCACGACTCTCTTGTCATAGACGAGCTGGTAACGTTTGTACTCGGGGAAGGTGTACAGTTGATAGTGTTTGGGATCGCGCACAATTTGGTAGGTCTTGACGACTTGGGTTTGGCGGGCTTTGAGGAGTGGCTTCTGGATTTCATCCAGGACATTCTGACGCATGATGTTGTAATTCAATTGGGTTTTGCCCTCACTGTTAAGGCGGAAACCCCTCACCTTGCACTCAACGTGACCATTCTGGGTTTGGTATCCATAGTTCTTGGGACCCCCTGAGACAAATTCCACAATGAAATCGTTGCCTTTTAATTCACTCGTAAACTCGCCGAGGTAATCGCCCAAGACCGGGGTTGCTTGATTCTCGTCTGTCCAGTAGATGACGGAGTCCGTGTCGTAGTACAAGACACGTTCCCCCAACAGTTGAAGGGCTTCATAAAGTCGGAGTCGGGCCCAACAGGTAGTGAAACAGGCTACAAAGATGTTGAGGTTGGGTGACACGGGGATGTCTTCGTCTTGGTACTGGTAATGCACCTCCACTAATTGGTCATTGATAACGGATACGTGACGTACCTCCAAACTACTGGTATCTAGAAAACGGTGGAAGGCTTGAGGGTCATCAAACGTTTGGACTTGGGTCTTGTTCAGACGTTGTCCAAACTTGCCCCACATGGAATTGAGCATCATTTTAGCGAGGGTACGCAACCCCGGATTCTTCTTGATCTTATCGTAGTCCAAGCGGATGCCTTCATGCTGGTAGTACTCTTCTATGTACCTTTGTTTGGCTTCCTCTGTTTCTACCCCGGCGGGCCACCCACTGGCTTCTTGCTTAATTTTTAACCAGGTGTTGACGTAGTCTTTGAAGAGTCCTTCACATGTCTCGTCAAAATGCCAGACCTCATAGATGTACTGGATTTCGTACCCCAAGTCCACCGCTTTAGACAATTCCGGGCTACACCATGTCCCAGTCAGGGCCCGCTGTTCGTCGGTGTGGATGCACTCTGCGCATCTGTCTAAAGGTCGTTTGGGTATCTCTTGTTCCACACAGGCGGCACAGAGGGGAAAAAGGAGTTTGGAGTCATGACGGTAAGGGAGGACAGGATGGTAGAGATGACGTGGCGGCAGGACTTTGCATTGGACGAGGCCAAAGTACTGACGGATGTCGGTGTGTCCCGGATTGAAGATGAAACGAGGATGGCCTTTGGGGTAGACACAGGTCTTGTTCACCCAGGGGTACAAGGAGGTCACATCAATGTAATGTATTTGTTGATTGGGTGTCACGCGATGGTACAGTTTCACAGCATTGGTACGACCCCCGCAGAAAGCGTCACGGGGGTTGAGAGGTTCTGTGAAGTCAAGGGTCCCCAGGTACGTTCGGATGTCCAAGGAACTGTCTTTGAGACGGGTCCAATCACATTCCCACATTTCCACGACATGGTATCCGAGCTCTTTAAATTGTTGGATCCTTTGCTGGGTGGTCTCGTAGACATCTTGCATGGTTCGATCATAGTGACGGAGATGGCTTTCGTGACGAATGGGGTAACAGCGACGACACCCATGCCAGAAACACCCGTGAAATTCGTAGATGGTGTTGGTACTGGCATCGAAACCATCGACATGGAAGTTAGTGCCAGGGATGCAATACTCGCCGGCATTACGGCTATGTTGAATGGTGTGTTGTTGTTGGGCACACCAGGTTAACCATTCCAGGGCCACTTTGGAGTAGTTGATGCGATTGCGCCATCCTCGGACGGGTTCACTGGCAATACTGTTGGGGATCATGCGATTCATGCGTAAATCGCGGTTACAGGCAGAAGCAATGGTGATGTGGTCGAAGGGGTTGAAGCCCGTGAGCGTTTCAAACAACCGTTTGAATGTCAAGCATCCTTCTTTCAAGAGACGTACATCGGATTTGCAGTAGGCCACCAGTTCTTTGCGGAAGTTAAAGACCTTGTCGCGTTGCTCTTGATGCCAGGTTTCCAAGGCTTGCTTGCCTTCGGGGGACATGGTTTCAGGCATGTAGTAATCGAGGGCCGGGATGGGTCCTACGTAGTTTTGATGATCTGGATGATTGAACTTGTGGGGGAAGTACCCTTTGCAGAGTTCGTTCAATCCAAAGGTTTTGGGAAAGGCGGATAGAGGCATCTGGAAGAAACTCAATGAGTCGATGAAGCGGATACGGTCATGTTGGACTTGCAAGAGTTTACACCCGTTCCGGAGTTGTTGAACGATCCGGTTGTCACCATAGTATTGATGAATGATAAAGTAACCATCGTACCCTTGGAAGTTATGGGCCAACACATTGACTTGACGAGTATCATTGAGTGTCAAGGTATCCAACCATTCCAGGAAATCTCGGACGCAATGGTTGCCAGGGAAACACACAGGTTGGTCGTTGTCTTCGGTTTCGGCCACGACGAGATTAGCGATGTGTTGTTCCTGGGGTTGCATGGCTTCAATATCAAAGAAGACATGCAAGGGTGGTATGCTGTCTTCCTCCTCCTCCTCGGGTGTGGCATCCACACCCGCCCTACGTTTAGCGGGTGGTCCTCCAGACCGTTTCCTCTTTCTTTTCTTCTTGTCTTGAGTGGCTATTTGGATGAAACAGCGATGGGTGTCGCCGTCCACGTACTCATGACAGCAGGGGCAATCAATATACCCACATAGATGTTTTTCAATCTTGTCTAATCCAACTTCCTGTTTGCCACATTTAGGACAGCGACGGCGTCGAAAGCAGACGGAGGAGTCTAGGTTGGTCACGGGTTTGCCCGCGTGGTCCTTGACGAGATGCATTTGGAAACAGGTGTCTCCAAAAAAGTCCCGATGACATTGTTGGCAACGTTGAGTGGCTTTCTGGCCTCGAGGATACGCCTCCAGGAAATCAGGACACTCTTTTTGGCAACAGGCCCTGCAATGACCTTTTTGTTTGGTGCATCGATGACGTCCCTCATCGTTATAGGGTTTCCAACAATGGGCACACACGTAACTGGACCCGAAAAATCCGGGTAAACGGGTAATGACATCATAATGGCCTTTCTCGTGCAACAGGATCAATTGTTTGTCTTGAAGGGGACCAAAGGTCGTGATGTGAAAAGAACGGTCGGCATCCACCAACAGGATCTGGTAACCGGCCAGGGAAGGAGTGGTACTGAATTGGGTCAAGGCATCGTAGCCACAAGGGCCGAAGGGTACGTTGGCCTCGTGATGGAGCAAGAGAGCCAGTTCTTTTTGGATTTTCCGTCCATGTCGAATACTTTCCCATTTCGGGTGATTGTCCACTCTGGCTTTGGCGGTGACGAGGGCTCTGGCACAGCAGAGTTCATCCCTGTTTTGAATATGAATAATAGAACGTTTCTGGCCTATTAAATTTCGGAGAGGCTGATGTCCCGGTTTGATCTGGCGTGGTTTACCGGTTCCTTGAGGGGCATGATGGACTTGAGTAATGGAGACTTGAAAGGAATCGTCCATTTCAAATTGTTCGTTGCTATTCAAGGCTTGGGCTAAACGTTGGAACAATGCCTCGACACGGTCGCCGCCTTCTCGCCATTCTCCTGCTCGTAATCCCCAGCCCTGAAAATTATTATGGAGTCTGTTGGAGGCGATAGTAAAGTAGAGGCGATCTTGATCGTGGGGGGCAGGTGTGGTGGTGGTCAACACTTGATTCACGGCTCGACGTAACCCCTCTTGGAGAGCTTGAGTAATGTTTTGACCTGGAATAAAGTTACCCCTTTGGCGTAACTGGGTATTGAAATGACGTTCACGTACTCCCAGACGGTTGCTCAAACGATCGACATAGGGTTGGAGTTCAAACTCGAAGACACCCTCCGTATTGGCATCCAAACCTCCCCCAGTTTGTTGAAGGAGATGGGTTTGAAAGGCACGTTGGCGTTCGAAGCGATCCAACGCCTCTTCACAAATCTCATCACTGTCCGCCATCTCATCAGGGGAATTCGCTGTCGTCTCTTCTGGCTCTGAATCGGACATCTCTAGTCCAAGCAATGACATGATCTCTTGGTGGCCTAGGCCACTAGGTCCTGCTTCGTCTTCTTGGCGAGTGGACATGATCAGATGAACTCACTGGAGATCGGGGCT
The DNA here is from genome assembly GCA_964030785.1 of Siderastrea siderea. Taxonomy (NCBI): domain Eukaryota; kingdom Metazoa; phylum Cnidaria; class Anthozoa; order Scleractinia; family Rhizangiidae; genus Siderastrea; species Siderastrea siderea. The sequence continues at coordinate 24,238,699 of OZ034976.1, read as the reverse complement.
CTGTTTTTTATAGAGAACCAAAATGTCACGTGAGTAGTACTGTCCGTCACTATAGCATAATGAATCAAAAAGACCCACCCCCCTCACTTTTTGAGCCAATGAGAGACTAGGGCCAGTCCTTTTTATCATGTAATTCCGGACTGACTACTCAGACATCGATAGGCAGTGAGGGAGGAACATAGTCGGCCCCTAGACCATGAATGACTATGCCCTTGTCCATCAGATGGACTACCTCGATGTCAACGAGCCGTTACAGTCAGCACATCCTTGGATTGTGGAACAAGAAATACAGAGAGAGTAAAAAATAAAGGAATAAAATATTCTTTCGGGTAGAAAAGGATTTTTTTCACAACAACGCGGGGAATGGGAAAACATTGCGAGCTAAACAGAACCGCGATGGTTCGCTTAAAAAATATTTTTAGCCGGCAGCAAAAAAAAAAAAAAAAAAAAAAAAAAAAAAAAACAACACTTACCTCGTGTTAAGCTTTCGCTGTTTTCAAAAAGCCGCTCGCTTTCTTCTCGGAGAAAAGTTTTTCTTCTTGCTCGTCTCACCGCGTTACAGTCAGCACATCGTTGGACTGTGGAAAAAAAGAAATACAGAGAGTGAGTAAAAATAAATCAAATAGTCTTTCAGGTAGAAAATGATTTTAGCCGGCAGCGAAACACAACACTTACCTCGTGTTAAGCTTTCGCTGTTTTCAAAACATCCATTCGGCGGCTTTTACAGATAAAAATCTCCCACTTTTTTTTTCGCTGACATCTTAGCTGTCATGGTTTTGTTTGTAAAGCCGAGGGTTCCTGGGGTAAAGCGATGAATAAATCTGTGAAAAAACTGTCGTAAATCTCCCTAACCTTCCTCCATCTTGAAAAAAGTAAGAATTTGGGCGTACGTTTGCTGCTTATATAGCAAACAGTATGACCTTATTTGGTTAGGATTGGTTGTGATTGGTCAGTCCCATTCAGGCCATGGTCAAGGTCCAAGGCCATGGTCAAGGTCCAAGGCCATGGTCAAGGTCCAAGGCCATGGTCAAATTCCAATCAGAAGCAGAGCGCATGTCTACGCGGGCGGGCAGCGGCGGCGAGCGCGGGCGGCGGCGGCGGGCGCGCGCGCGGGGAATCGGCGGCGGCGCGCGCTTGGCGCGCGCTGTGGGAGAAACCAAGATTTTTTTTTAGTGTGAGTTCGAATCCCGGTCGGGGTGGAAAAAATTTTTTTTTTTTTTTTTTGAAAAAAGCATGGAAATTTTTTTTTTTTTTTTTCGGGTCGAAGCGAGTAGGAGACAATGGAATGAAGAGTGTTTCTTGGGGATTTGGCTGGCAGGTTTTTTTTGGGTTAGAAGCGATCGATCGAGTTCGGCTCGGTTTGAAAACAAAAATCCTTTTTTTTAAAAAAACAGATAGTTTATTGGTTTTACTTGGATAACATAGGTTTTTTATTCATGTCAAGGGAAAAAGGATCGTGGGCTCAGATCAGAAAAAGAGAGGTACAATGACATAGGGAATACATAGGGAATACATAGGTAGTACATAGGGACTACATAAGGAAAAGGGATCGCGGGCTCAGATCAGAAAAGAGAGGACATTTCGTGACGCTTACATGACGTAGGTAAATAGCCCTCTGGCTAGGGTGGGAAGCCGCTGACCAGTGATGAAAAAAGGATCGCGGGCTCAGATCAGAAAAGAGAGGTACAATGACATAGGGAATACATAGGGAATACATAGGTAGTACATAGGGACTACATAAGGAAAAAGGGATCGCGGGCTCAGATCAGAAAAGAGAGGACATTTCGTGACGCTTACATGACGTAGGTAAATAGCCCTCTGGCTAGGGTGGGAAGCCGCTGACCAGTGATGAAAAAAGGATCGCGGGCTCAGATCAGAAAAGAGAGGACATTTCGTGACGCTTACATGACGTAGGTAAATAGCCCTCTGGCTAGGGTGGGAAGCCGCTGACCAGTGATGAAAAAAGGATCGTGGGCTCAGATCAGAAAAAGAGAGGTACAATGACATAGGGAATACATAGGGAATACATAGGTAGTACATAGGGACTACATAAGGAAAAAGGGATCGCGGGCTCAGATCAGAAAAGAGAGGACATTTCGTGACGCTTACATGACGTAGGTAAATAGCCCTCTGGCTAGGGTGGGAAGCCGCTGACCAGTGATGAAAAAAGGATCGTGGGCTCAGATCAGAAAAGAGAGGACAATTACGGGGTGTGATAAATTTGTTTCGGTCAATGACGGCCAGATTATGCAAATCTTTTTGGATTTGTTCCTTGAGTTCTTTGTGTTGTGTGTTTTTCATGATGGCGGCTGCTTCTTCTTGGATTTTTTCTTTGTAATGTTCGGCAATGTCTTCCAGATCATAACCTGCTTGCAGACCTTGTCGCAGCAGTTCTAGTGCTGATAAAGATGGTTTCAAGCTTGAGACTGGATCCATTGGTAAAACAAATAGGTTTCTTGTTTGGGACAATGGTGGGTGGGTTTCGCGTGACGACCGCAGGTTAATCCTACATCAAACCCCATGGCGATGCGGTTCTGGCATGGTGATGTGCGTCACATCCAACTGCAAACTGTCGTCGACTTCAAAGTTCTCATTTGAGTTCAACATTTTACTAATCTGATCCAATATGCGTCGTGCACCTGACAAAGGATCGCGCCAATCGCCGACAGTTACATTGGCTGAGGTGTGGGCCGATTGAAGTCGGTTGGAAGATAAATAAATTTGAATTCTGTCATGGTCTGGGATGGACGCGGTGAGATCTTCTATAACGTCAGCCAATCCTTCTTCAAACGCGCGCACAATATTGCCATGTCCTTCTGGAAAACCCTCTGGCGGGTTTTCCACTCGTAGATGATACGATGTTCTGGTAATACCATAACTACGGGCATTCCTTTGTCTGAAGGGTTCTAAATGAAAAACAAAATGTCCTCGTCGAGCCAGGGCGCCGCCTTGTTGTTCCCATTGCTGCATATACTCATTAAGATCATCGTCGGACTCGGTGTTATTTGCCATGCTAACAAGAAATGATGCGTTGAAAAGATAGAGAGGTGATATATAGACTGTTTTGATTGACAGCTTCTTTTTTCTTATATATACAGGCACCACTCATCCTTTTTTCATCACTTTTTATTTGTTCAGTGTATGGAGAGACGACTGCGGGCATCGACTCGTGTTTTTGGTAAAAGCAAAGACAAACAAGTCCCTAAAATGGAATCTCCTTTTACTGCCAGTGGCAATATTGATTATTGTACCCGTTTTTATCAAGAAGTGGTGGAATGTCTATGGAAACGATGTTGGATCGTAGCCATTCTCCAATATATTCATCAACACGTCCAGGATCTAGAACCCCCCGTTCAACCCATGTACAGCGAAGAAGCGCTTCTTCATGGACGACGTGTCCATGACTCCATCAAAACAGGAATACGTCAACTCTCGCTAGAGACCATCCATCGATCCTGGCAGCGTTTACTATTACACTATCATTTGGAAATCCCTAGCTGGCAACCCAACGACATTGAATTCGTGGTACAGATGACGAGTCCCGATCTCGTGACAGAACAAATTTTGGAGGAGATTGTATCGTTTCGACGCCAATTTAGTTCTTTCACCTATGAACTCTTGGGATTCACTCATGAAGATGTCGATCATATTTTTGACTGGGCGCGTGACACGTTACGAGAACGTGAATGGGCGGGCATCGACATACCCGATGGACCTGAACGTTGACCCCTATTTTTTGTCTCCACCAATCCTAGCTAAGATCACGTCAACATCACGTCATCATCGCCTATAAAATAGCGTGTTCTTTTTTCATTCTTTCTCTCTTCAATTCACCATGGCCACCAAGAGACCTTTGCAACAACTCGAAGAGATGGTCACTGCTTTACCCCCTGCACCGACGGAGAAAAAGTCCAAAAAAGACAAAAAAATCAAAATCAAAAAGCCACCCCAAGTGGATCCTTCTTCACCACCACCACCAGTACCGTCAACACCTACAACAACCACATTGTCACCACCACCACCACCAGTACCGCCGCCGCCACCACCACCACTCATCAATATGGATGACTTATTCAATGGTGACAATATTCTCAATTTGTTAAATCCGCCTGCTGCTAGTTATCAAATACAACTACCGCCTATGGAACAAGCTTGTCAATCCGTTGTCTGTCCTATGCATCAAACAGACCTAACTTGCTTTCAAGCCCAAACCACAGGAGACACTTACATCAAATGCCAAGAAAAGAAATGTGGCCTCTTTTGTCATCAAGATCAAATCGCCACTTATCTCAAGATCATTAATGAAAAACTCCATCCTGATTATCTCAAAAGAACCCTGGTGTGTGACTGTGAAGAACCCGTGGTCTTACGAATCAGCCGATCCCAAGCCAACCCCAACCGTCCTTATTTCACATGCAAAGAAACACCCGAGGATCGATGTCCTTTCTTTCAATGGGCCGACAAACCCTTGAAACCCAAGAACCGAAAAAAACAAAGACAAGACACGACCAAGTAAAGACACACGAACTGTTTTTAATGAACAATGATTATGATACATGATAAAAACAAATGAAAAAGCAGGTCCGGAAAAAAGAGCATGATCGACCGGGGCGCCGGTAAAATGAAATACACGCGCTCTTTTGAGTTTTTTGACTTGTGAAATCTATAAAAGGCTGATGTTGTAAGAATAAAATTTTTATTAGTGTGGCCATGGAGTCTGTGTGGTTGTGTTATGCGTGGGAGGGTTTGTTGTCCCTGGTGCAATGGCAATGCCATCAAGCCCTTTGCCAAGTGTTATATGATCACCAACCCGGCGCCAAAATCCCCATTCCCCCTTGTCCCGAGGACACGCATCCTCTCCACGTCTTTGAAGAAACCCATGTGGACCTCAACCTGTATCGATGGGTGGTGTTTGTCTTATGGTTAAAAACCCATCCTTACGCGTGGCGATGGTATCGCATCATTCAAAAGGCGCATCCCAACACCATCCCTCCCATACCGACCTTGTTGGATGAGTGTCAGAAAGTATGGCACCTCGCAAGACCAAACGAACCAAACTCGATGTCTCGCAATCATGGTTGAACCATTACCACGATCCTCGAGCCCCCGGCAGTTTAGGAGGCGTGCAACGGTTTGCCAAGGCCCATCAGATTCCTTTGAAAAAAGCCCAACGCGTCTTGGAACGGGATTTGGCCTACACCTTGCATAAACCACGACGTCGTCGTTTTCCCACCGTACCCGTGATTGTGGGAGGATTAGATGATCAATGGGTCGCGGATTTAGTGGAAGTGCAACCGTTGGCCAAGTATAATCGGGGTATACGATACTTGTTGACCGTCGTGGATGTGTTGTCCAAGTATGCGTGGGTACAACCGTTGAAAGACAAAACCGGGGTAGCCTTGGTTCATGCCTTTGACAAGATTGTGAAACGACGACGTCACCCTAATCGATTGCAAACGGATCGAGGGAAGGAATTTTACAATCGGACCTTTCAACGATGGCTTGACGAGCAAGGCATTCAACATTTTTCGACGCAAGGGGATGCGAAAGCCAGTATAGTGGAACGATTTAACCGCACCTTGAAAGAACGTTTGTATCGTTATTTTACGGCTGCCAACACCTTACGCTTTGACGATGTCTTACCTGAGTTGGTGCAAGGCTATAATGCCACCCGTCATCGAAGTATTGGTATGGCCCCTCAAGACGTGACATGGGACAACGATGAAGCCGTGTGGAAACGATTGTACAGCAAACGATTGAAAGGTCAGAAAAAACCTAAATTCAAAGTCGGAGATCGTGTACGTCTCAATAAGATTCATCGTACCTTTGAAAAAGGGTATCTACCCGGTTGGACCGAAGAAGTGTTTGTGGTGCATCGTGTGATCCCGGGACCCGTGCCCACGTATAAGATTCACGAATGGGATGATACCCCCGTCCAAGGTACGTTTTATGAAGAGGATTTACAAAAAGTCCATGTGTCCGACGTGTTTCGGATCGAAAAGGTACTTAAGCGACAAAAAGATCGTTGGTTGGTCAAGTGGAAAGGGTGGCCAGACAAGTACAATAGTTGGATAGCAAGCCAAGACGTGACGTCTCTCCAACCACCCAAGAGGAAAAGCCCACCCAAAGAAACAAGTCCCCCCAAAAGACGACGACGACGTGACTAAACAATGACGTTCGTCCCCAACTCTTCGTTTTACGTGACGTTGATGAGTCATGCGAGTACCAAAGAGTTTCCTGGGAACAAGAGTTATCATTTTCGAAACCGACTCCCCAAACCCATCCGATTTGTGGGACGAGGATGGATGGTGGGTATGGTGAGTTTATCCTTACCCATCATTCCAGTGATAACGGAAGAAGGAGGCGTGGGCGATTCCCATCCTCTGTTGTATGTACGATGGCACGAACGGGTGTATTCCCAAGACGATCAAGGGAACGATCGGTGGTACCATGAACGTCGCGAATTCACTGTCTACGGTCGAGATATGAGAAAGGAGATGGCCTCGTCGACGGGATCGCACTTTTTTCATCAACTGGTGTACCGTTACGAGCAAAGCCGTGCGAAACAAACCGCCCCCAAAAACAAATGGGCGGAGGACAATGGCATCAAATTGGTTCCGACCTTTGAATGGACCTCCGAAGGGGATTTGTTGTTGAATACCACCAATGTGGATTACAAACGACAAGTAGCGCACGTGTCATGGGGCAGAACCTTGGCCCTGAGAATGGGATGGATTGAACAAGTGTCCCCCGGCCAGTATCGATTGGGTCCGAATCTCTTGCAAGAATTTCAAGGCATTTCCACCATTCCCACCCCGACGGATGTCCGCGATGCCGCCAACAAGCCCCTCTTTTGGAAAGTGGAGGGGGATTATCTGAAATTGAGTCTATCGTGCCCTTGGCGGTTTGTGAATTTGAACAAGACCTTTCGTCCCTCGTTGGAATTTCCCTCCACGCGTCCTTTGCACGTGTATTGTGATGTAGGGACCAGCAGCATGGTAGGGGGTCGCATCACGGATCTCTTACGAGAAATCAAGTATCAGCCTCAAAACACCACCCACTTTGAACCTCGACATATTCAATATGTCCCAGTACGCAACGAAGTGGTGGAAATCGTAGAAACCCAGATGGCCGAAACCAATGGGGATCTGGTGAAATTTGGTGAAGGGCATGCCCTCCTGACCCTCCACTTTAAAAGGGAAGTCGTGGTGTGAAGAACAAAGACAAAATGTCGTTCTACGTGACATTACCAAGTCATGCCAACCGACGTGAATTTCCCAACAACCAAGCCAATTCCTTCAAGATTCGTTTACCTCAACCGTTACAGCTCACGGGAGGTGGATGGCAAGTGGGGTTAAGTGCCATTTCGTTACCGGATGCTCGCGTCAATTTGTATGAGTTGGTGAAGAAAAATGGGTACGTCATGGGGGTGTCCTGGGGCCAAACCTATCCCAAACCGAATGGAAAAGACGGGGAAATGACCTCGCGAGTAGACACCGCGCGAAGCATCATCAATGACGTGAAAGATTTGGATTGGGTGGTGGATGGCGTGAGTTTCATGAAAGCCACCATTGCTCACTTGGAACAACAACGTATGCAAATGGCCGTTCAAGGTGGTCGGTTTACCAATGATCAAGGCAAACACACCTACGTCAAGTTTCGTTGGGAAGGCGAGGATCTGCTCATCGACAACACGAATATCTGCCATTGTGGCACCGACACGCCAGCCCTGACCATCTACACCAAGTTGGCTCTCAAGATGGGATGGTTACGTAAAATTGATAGTGGGTTGATTTTGGGACCCAACTTACAACAAGAATTCATGGGGGATCAAATCCCCAACATGACAAAACCCGCTGACAATGATTGGAACGATGTCACCGACGGTCAGGGGAACGCCGTCTTTTGGACGGTGCGTTCTATTTTACCGGATTATTTACAATTGAGTATGAGTTGTGGGTGGCGTTTCACCAACTTGAATGTAGCATTTCGGGCGGTGGTGGGTGAACCCACACGATCGTTGCACGTGTACTCCGACGTGGCAGGCAGCACTGTGGTGGGCAATCGCGTGACTGATTTGTTGCGTGAAATCCAGTACAAGCGACAAGGACGTGGCACCCTGTACTTTGAACCGTTGCACATTCAATACATGTCTCTTCGTAACGAGGTGGTGGAAATGATTCACGTTCAAGTGGCTGAAACGATTGGTAGAGGAGGAGACTTGGTCAAGTTTGGTGAAGGCCATACTATTGTCACGTTACACTTCAAAAAGACGGAGTGTCCCAATCACAAGATGCCCAAGACAAGAGTGCGTCGAATGAGACGAAGGAGAAGAAGGCAACGAGGGGGTTTATTCCCACTGGCCGCCCTTATTCCTGCCTTGATCGCTGGAGGAAAAGCCGTGGCGTTGGGTGCCGCGGGTGGTGCCGCGAGTTACGGAGCCAAAAAAGGGTTGGAAGCCGCTTTTCGGAAAAGAAGACGATGATGACGGTATAAAAAGGGGGTCACGTGAAGCACAGACAAAACGTTTATCCCTGGTGAAGAAGACACCATGCGTGGGGGAAGTTTGACACGATTTCGAACCGATGAGTGGTATGATCAACAAGGCAAAGGATTGATGACGGATCTGATGCGTGGGGGGTTGCAAGGTCTTATAAGGACGCGAAATCCTTTAAAACTGCCTAGTAATATCAAGAGAGGATTGGAAACGGGTTTGACACGAGGTATCAAACGCAAAGCCGAAGACGTCATTAAAAAAGAAATCACCAAACAAGCCAAGAAAGCCTTGAGTCATAAGAGCGTGAAAGACGCCGTGCGTGTGGCCAGTGCTTTGTTTCCCAAACAAACCAAACGTGCACGTGATATTTTTGGAGTGTGAACATGGATCCCGTGCCTTCACGACCTCGACGGATTCGTAGTGATCGAGGGTTGTCTCAATGGGGTGGACTGTATCCATTTTGGAAACTCATGCGACGACAACGTGGTGGATGGTTAAGTCCCGAGGTGATGAGAGTCCCCGGGTTTGATTTGAGACAACGTTTAGCACGACGACGACACTATAAAAACCCCTCACGACGACGACGGGGTACCACTCGACGCCGACGACGTTAAACATGCCTGACGTGAGTACGCAAACCGCCCCGGCTCACGAGCGTTCCGAAGGGACTGTCAACCCTGCATTACGGATTTTCAAGGTGCCACCGACCGACATTAGCATCAATGCCTATCGCATGGTCACCATCCAACCCACCACCACGGGTATCAATCCCATGGAATTCATCATTCCGGGGTTGGACGATTTTGTGGATTTGGGACGCAGTTACTTTACCATGGAATTGAGATTGCAAAAGAGTACGAACGATAACTTGGTGGCCGATCAGAAATTGTGGCCCGTCAACAATTTGGCCCATTCCATCATCAAACAAATTGACTTGAATTTGAATGGCACGTTGATCAGTCCACAATCCGACACCTATCATTACAAAGCCTACCTAGAAACCTTGCTGAATTATGATCGAGAAGATGGCAAGACCGTGTTAGGACCCCAAGGATGGTACAATCAAGTGGATTTCCCACCCCAATGGACTGCCACCAACACAGACAAAGCAGGAAACCATCAACATTGGCAAGATCTGAGTGCTAATCATAAAGCAGCCTTCAATACCTCTGTGGACGAAGTGGAGAAGTATGCTGGAGGTCTTACCCACAGTCTGGTGTTTACCCCGCACTTAGAAGTGTTTCACACTGGCAAACTGTTGGTGCCTGGCATCGAAATCAAGATGAAATTTCATTTCAATGGCCCCAGCCTGTTTTTCAATGGAGTGGGTCTAGCTGGCCGATTGATGGAAGGGGATGTGAAACTACGGTTTCATCTCTGCCAACTGCGTTTGAATGACGCCATCTACCAGAGTTTATCTGAAAAAAGACACAATGAAGGAGAAGTGGCGGCTTACCCGACCGTCCGCAGTGAAATCCGGACCTTCAGCATGCAAAACAACCTGGTCCGCTTTGATATCCCGAACCTGTTTCAAAACAGAATACCTGACCGATTGATTGTGGGGTTACTGGACAGCCGTGCCTTCAATGGAGATGTGACCCGAGATCCTTTCTGTTTCCAGAAATTTGGTCTGACGTCCATTAAACAGATTGTCAAAGGAGAAGAATACCCTTATGAAACCCTCCAGTTAGTGCACAACAATGGCACCCGAGATAATCTAGGCTACTTCCGTTTTCTGCAAGCCAGTGGTGCTTGGTGTAAAAAGAAAGGCAACATGGTAGAACTGCTGGATTGGGGCCATCAGAAAAATTGTACCTTGTACATGTTTGACAATGTAGCCAATGGATGTGCTGACAGTCAAACCCTCAACCCCAAGCAAACAGGCGATTTACAACTGGTCTTGGAATTTGGAGCCGCCCCCGGTGTCAATATAACCGTGCTCGTGTATGGAGAATTTGAGAACTTGCTGGAGATTGACAGGAACGGAGCCGTGTTGTATAACATTTACCAGCACTGATGGAACATGTGGCCTTGAATAATGTGCAATTGGATTATTTAGCCCGAGACGACCCGCAATTGAAACCGGTCTTTTACGGGACAGTGGCCTGTGATCGTTTACCCAAGACGCCTGTCAAGACTGCCCCTCAAGGGTACATTGTGAATACCGACCCACACGATCAACCGGGACAACATTGGTTAGCGGTGTGGACGGATGGAAAGGTGTGTGAAGTCCTGGACAGTTATGCTTTGCCCATGGACACGTACGTGCAAGCGACCCCGTTACGAGATTGGATTGTTCAACATTGGAAGTATGTGGTGACCAATGGCAAGTCCCTCCAAGCCATTTCAAGCAAGAGTTGTGGTGATTACGCCTTGTTGTACTTGAAAGCCAAAGCCCGTGGACGGACCTTGCAAGCATTTTTAAATGAGTTTTCGGATTATGATTATGTCAGGAATGACCATCAAGCGGGTCAACGCCTTCAACAATTGATTGTAGGTCAAGAAGCCAGATGGTATCAACTTTGTTGTCATCCGTATCATCAATGTAATGCTTAAATAAAAAAGTTCGTTGGAAAAAACGGTGTCGGAGTCGTCGCTCAGTTGGTAGAGCCTTTGGACTTGATCCAAGATAGCGATTGGGTCGTGGGTTCGAGTCCCACCGATTCCAATAAAAAGGTGCCTTTTTTTTTTAACTGGGTAGTATCATCATGCAAACCGGGAAACCGTTTCGTTTTCATACCCCCTCCTCTATCTTGGTGGTGGGACCTTCGGGATGTGGTAAAACCGTCTTTACGGAAAAACTCTTGGTAGACAACCCAGAGTTGTTTGACACCCCACCGACCGAACGACATTATTGTTATGGGGCCTGGCAAGATCGATTTCGAAGCATGCAAAATCAAGGGATCGTGTTTCACGAAGGCATTCCCGATCATGAGGCGTTGGTCCAATGGTTTCCTGAAGGACATGGGGTCCTGGTCTTGGATGATTTAATGGATGAAGGATCGGGTGACAAACGCGTGTTGGATTTATTCACCAAACATTCGCATCATCAAGGGGTGACCGTCCTATACTTGTGCCAAGACATGTTTCCCGTGGGTCGCTATGCGAAAAGTATTTCCCGCAATGCCCATTACATTGTAGCGTTCAAGAACCCCCGAGATCAATTAGGGGTACGCAATGTCATGCTTCAATCGTTTCCTACCACTTGGAAAGACACGTTGGAGACGTTTCATCAGGCCACCACACGACCGTATGGGTATTTGGTCTTGGATTTACACCCCGCCTCCTCCGATCAACAACGTGTGTTGAGTCACCTGTTAAAAGACGAAGGATGGACTCGCACCTATCAAAAACGACTATAAAGGCACCATTTGAACAGGAAAAAAGAGAGCGACCATGGCCGATGATGACCGTCAACCTCCGCAATCGTACAATACCGTGGCCCCTGCGGGGGTTGGGACGTCCACCAGCAATCAAATGTCCATAAGCGCCTTCCAAGATTGGTATTTGTCGGGAGACCAAGGTCTTCTCGACGTCCTGCCTCCAATCCAGCCACCCCTCGAGGATCTTGGAGTCCTGGCAGACAGCCTCGCACCTTGCGTCAAGCAGATTTACAACGACGTTTACGGATGCTGTTACAAGAACAATTAGCCCAAGGACGTGAAATGTCACCATGACCAATAGCATTGCGACCAGTTATAAACAGGGAGGAGCACCCAGCGTACAAACGTCTTCGTCCCGTGTTTCGCCGTGAGGATGAAAACCGTTGTGTCGTTATTGAATGGATCGAAACAGCATGGCCTTCAATTCCCCCCGGAATTATTACAACGCATGGATTCCTTGTATGGATTTTATCATCAACAATGGTGGTGTTATCGAAAAATGTTGAATCATTACAAGTGTATCAATGCCTTGTTCAATGGCATGGCCTTACTCCTGATGGCTGCAGGCATGATTGCTGGGCCCCTTTTGGAAAACAGTACGTTGGTAGCGTGTTTGGCGGCCGTGGGGACCGTGGTCAAAGGATGGAATGATTTTAAACAATACCGATTTAAAGTGACAATGAGTCGATTTGCGTTTACCACGTATGCCAAAGCCTTGACCGAATTGAAAACCCATGTGCGGGGTGTTCCCTTGGAGGATCTGGAACGATTTTTAATCAAGATGCAAACCTTAGATGATACCATTGTGGATTTCACCCCTCCGTTACCCAAACGATGTGTGCAAGATTACCATCGTCGTTTTGTGTACCAACCCGTGGAAGCGCCATGTTACGTGGATGGATGTGCTCGTCCCTTCATGTCGAAAAGCTATTGGACGGAAAAGGATAAAAAGCCGCCCCCCTCCAGTCCCACACTCCTACAACCATGGCCGTCCAACGAAGACGACGACGCAGAAAAAGGAAACAACGAGGAGGGGCATTAATGCGTCGCAAACCCCGTTTGGTGGATAAAATAGCCCATGGCCTGGGTATGGTTCTATCGGGTCCAGCGCCTGGGTTTGGCCTCGCTTTAGGCAAATTAGGCGGTAAAGCCTTGAAAGGCATTACCGATAATGTACAGTATTACAGACAACGACCTCAAAAAGGAAGTGGGTGGTGGCAAGATTTCAAACGCAACACCCGTCAAGGCTATAAAGAGACGCGAGATCTCATCAAACGAGACAAAGCCCTGCAACGTCTATTGACGGGTCGACCATGGTATCCTTGAGGAGAAGAAGACGACGACGTCATCGTCAACGAGGCGGGTTTTTAAATCTATTGGTCCCCGCCATGGCAGGATTAGGGAAAGCCGTGGCCTTGGAAACGGATAAACGTATAAAACGCACGATTCAAAAAGCCAAACAACGGTATCGTCACCGATAAAGGATGCAACGACTCCGACGTCAATTACCGTTTTTACGGTCGGTGTTACAAGAAGCCAATGGTTCCAAACGTCAAGAGTTGTTACAACATGCCAATGCCGATCAAATCAATGCTGTGAGTGAATTGGTCTTGAACTTCTTAAAAAACAAGATTCCCGTCACCCCACCCATCCTAGCTAAACTTCAACCCTATAAAAAGGTGCTACGTGATTTGGGACGTCGTCAACATTCGGTCAAAAAACGTCGTCAGTGGTTGGTCCAACAAAAAGGACGCGGATTGTTTCAAGGACTTCACGAGGTGTTATGTCAATGTGCTCGACCGACCCGTTAACCCTGGCCACGTGGATCACTCTATTACAAGAGGCCAATCGGGCCACCGACAAGTGGAAAGACGAGTGTTCTTATTGGAAGCATAAATATCACCTGTTGTATCGAGAGTACCTGCACATCTTAAAGGCCCGTCTTTGTGAGCGTTGTCGTGACCAAGAAGACGGGGAACTTTGCCCAACGTGTAACCTAGGATGGACGAAGTGTACATGATTCCCCAAAAGGATTTGGAACAACTCATTGAATATTACAAAGGAGAAATCACCGAAAATGCTTTGTTGAACAAAGCCGCGACGCTTGCTGCCAAAAAACATGTGTTGTTAGCCAACCCACAACTCCCCCCGGCCCTCGTCAATGCCCAAACTAAACCGTTGAGTCAAGAATTAACCAAGTTAACCAAACGGATTCGTCAATTTCCCGGAGGCGTGGGTGTAGGGGCGCCGGGTGGCCCACCAGGCGAAGAAGGTGAGGAAGAAGCCGGGGATTTGGTGACGGGACCCGTGGAACAATGGTTGAAGCGCATGATAAAAGGCAGCCCGTCGACCCCCAAACCACCCATTACCCCTGCAACCAAGAAAGGCAAAGGAGCAGCCACCACCAGTAAAATTCCCATTGTCAAGAAAGGGAGCCCATCCACCAGTCGAGGAGACGATCTCAGTCGTCGTTTAGAAGCCATTCGAGAACAGCGCAAGACCTTGGAAAAACAAATAGCCGAGAGCCGCAAAGGCAAAGGCAAAGCACCTGCCCGAGAAGTGGAACGATTGAAACCCTTACCTGGTTGGGAAGATTGGGCCCAAGGTAAAAAGTTACGACGTCGATTGGATTACGACGACAGTGACTAAAAAAGATGCCCACCAAGAGGAGAAGGAGTGTCAAACGGAAACGCCGCCAATCCGGTGGGGCAGTGGATGTACAAAAATGGATCGCTAAAACCGGCAAAGAATTTCATTGGCCTGGCTATCAGTACATGGGACCCGGGACACATTTAGCCAAACGTCTGAAACGTGGGGATCCCGGGATCAATCGCTTGGACCAGATCGCCAAACAACACGACATTGATTACAGCCGTGCCAAGAATTTGCAAGATAAATGGAAAGCTGATACCAAGATGATCCAAGCCATTGATCGGTTACCCGGCAAGAAAACCAAGACGGAACGCGTGGTCAAAAAAATCATGCAAGCCAAGAAACGTTTAAAATTGTAATTGTTTTAATCACCTCGTGTTACAGCCCATGTTGTGTTCTTTTGGGAGAAAATAAAACAAAATGAAAATGTTTGCACCTGTCTTTTTTTTTGTTCAAGAAACAAAATCATCCAAATCAAACGGATCGTCCACATCTCAATTGTTCCCATTCGTCAGGGGACATGTGCTTTAAAAAGTCACACACCTCCCCTCTGCTCTCTCTTCTCTAATTGTTCAGCAAGACTCTTGTCTTGGACACGTTCTGCCTTCACCTTCTTCAAAATTTGCTCCACCTTTAAATCGTCTTCGAATGTTTCAAACTCTTCCAATAATTTTCTCGTGGTCATGATAAGATGCTCCAGCCAGGCGCACCCTCTGTTTTTATGTCCGTTGACTTTTTCTGGAGAGTTCAAGGGTGATGATGGTGCTGCCTTGTTTGAAAGGAGCCGGCTGTCCATTGGCTGTTTGAATGTCCATGGCAATGCTGTCAAAGATGGTTTTACCAAGAGGAAAAAACATCCGTTGAGTGGTATGAAATTGATGATCGGTATTGCCGGCATCCAAGGTACGTAAAAAACCTTTTTGTTGATTTCCGACAATGCTCTGTGCGACGAGATCCGTATAGATCATGAGTTGTTGTTGTCCTTGTTGTGGTTTGACAGTTTGCGTGGTGGGAAATGGCTGCCGACTGAGATTCGGACCCAAGAAGAAGTAATAATCGAAATCGGGGTGAGTAAAGCTGACGGAGACGATGCCATGGGGTGGATATTTGTTGACAGGACCGACGGTTGGTGTCCATTTGTGTCGATCGTCGTAATCGACGATATGTTTCACCAGATAATTTTTTTCTTGGACGATGCGTTCACTCGGCGTCCCATCTTTCACAAGTCCCATCAGTTGAGCGAATTTCCATTCCATTTCAAATTGCATGTTGGCTGGAATGAGTACATACAACGAATCTAATTCGGAGGCGGTGCCTGTATTGGTGATTTTCACGTAGGGTTGAGCCAGGTTGAGAGCGGCTAGTTGTTGTCGTTTAGCTTGATCGTCCACGTCCATTTTGGCTATATCCATCATGACTTCCATGTGTTGTTTTTCCATTTCGTACGCGATGGCGATCCATGCTTCTTTCAAATTGTGGTAATACCCTGGGGGTAAATGGATTTGTTTGGTGACTTGAATGGGAGCCGTTCCATCGCCACGTTTTGGCACGTATCTGATATCTGTTTTCATCCAGTGTTTTTGACTATCTTCTTGCGTCCAATTCTGCTTGGTTTGATCTTCCAATTGTTGATTAAAACCAGGGTGTGAGATATGAACCAGGGCCGCTTCCCAATCATCTTCTACCAGATAGTGTGAATGAGGAAGTCGAGCCGTAAATTTTTGCCCCGTGCCTTGCGCTTGATCACTGATCAGGGTAATGTAAAAACTCATCGTGATTACTCCCTCACCCTGGGTTTACCCTTTTATACCTATCCCCGTTCCAAAAATTGGACTTTGGACTTTGAGCCCGCGTTTTCTCAGCGGTCCTGAGCCCACGATCGATTTTTCCGACTGGTCAGCGGTTTCCCCTTCCAAATCACGTGACTTCCGGTTGTATGAGCCCGCGATCCCTTTTTCCCTCACTGATCAGCGGTTTCCCATCCTAAAAACACGTGACTTCCGGTTCCCATCACTTCCGGTGACGTCACTTCCGGTTCCGGTTGCATCCAAACGAGGCCACACCCAAACGAGGCCATGACATCAAAACGAGACAAAGTGACCCATACGGGCCGACATTACTACTCTCATCAATCGCCGTAGTAGCGTGGCCCGTTCAACGGGAACATTTTTGAGGAGAGCTTCAGAAAAAAAAACTAAATAAATAAGCGAAGTCGAAGAAATCGCAAACCATAACGTGGCCGGAAGAAAACAAACACTCAGTGGGATTTTTCACGAAAGGACTTATCGAGGGTATCGTAAATTTTTAGAGCTAACGACTTCCCCTTTCTCAAGTGTTGCATGAGGCTAAAGGTCGGCACACAAGAGGGGACTAGTCCCTGCGACTGGTCCCCTGTAGTGTGTACACGAAGGAAATAGTTGCTGGGACAAGTCCCTTGAAAAAATAAATTTAGGGCGCTTTAACTGAAATTCGCCGAAATGTGGAGACGAAAAATAAAGCGATTCTCAACAGTGAAACTGAATTTACTAGATTAACCACAAAACATTAAAATAAATCAACTGCAAACCGGTTCATACCTCGTGCGGTCTATCAGTGTTTGTCATTTGCAATTTCGATAAAGTTGTTTCTCCAGTATCCTATGTTGCTGGCACAGAAGCGTAAAAAGACAACTGTTCGACCAAGACCCCCAATACAGACAAGGTCAACTAGAAAAAAAAGTAAAAGATCCGATGAAATATTTTCATTTGGTCGCAGGGACTTGTCCCTCGAACGGTACACACGAAGGGACCAAGCATAGTTTGTGGGACTAGTCCCCGGGACTGGTCCCACGAATTCAGACAAGTTTGAATTCGTGGGACTAGTCGCAGGGACCAAATTTTGGAAAACATTACCTGCTGTGTGTTTTCTGTGTTTTTATTGCTTTTCCGAGCTTCTGGAGGCCGATCTGGGCGATTTTCTGCTTAACGGTCGATGCGACGTCATGTCACGTACTAGAGAGAACAAGTTCTCTCTAGTACGTGACATGACACGCTCGATCAACATAGTTGCGTGGCCCGTGCATCAGAGATGGAAAGTTTCAGACGAAGATCAACGAAGAAGGAGAAATAATTAGTTACATTGGAGAAAGGGACAGTCGCTAGCTCTAAAAATTTGCGATACCTTCGATAAGTCCGCCGTGAAAAATTCCCTGTGAGTGTTTGTTTTCTTGCGGCCACGTTATTGTTTGCGATTTCCTCGACTTCGTTTATTTATTTCTGAAGCTCTCCTCAAAAATGTTCCCGTTGAACGGGCCACGCTACTACGGCGATTGATGAGGAAAACAACCTCGTGTAAGAAGACATAAGATTCAAACTCTTCTGGAACCCGTTCGGTAAGAGTAAGTGCCCAGGGGCTCTCCCGCTCTTGTTGTAAACTTTCGCCCATGAAAATCCCGTTGTCCCGACTAGCTGCCCCTGGGTCTCCGAGGATGGAAAATATTGGACTTCCGGTTGAATGGGGTAAAACGTAATACAGTGTAGCATTTAGTGGCGAAGCGATAGGTACACAGTTGACATCCTCACACAACAGAAACCGGACGAATGTAATACAATTCAGTATAACGCAAATGCGATACCTTTATTCAGGCAAGATACAAATCCAAAATCCGTGAGCAAAATCCAGGGACAATCGCTCTTCTGAACAACTTCGGCGAGAAAGGCAGCTTCGTAAGTTTGTTCCTTTTAAGGCTCGAGGTTCTCCGCTAATTGCAGGAGATTTAGAGGGTCCAGAACAGCTTTTGGTCGATCTGTTAGTTCGACCACTGGCATCCCAAGCTAACGTTGAGAGCTGCGCATAAATTAGACTGTTTTTTTCCACGCTGTGCACAATAATGACATCGGCAACACGTTTAAAAGAGTTTGTATGGAAATGATACAAAACGTCTCAAATTGCCACAAACCAGAAAGAATTGAAATAAAAATGATTTCCCTTATTTCATTGTTGTATTGGTCATTATTTGAGGGCTTCCTGGGCTGGTTTGAAGCTTACTTGGGCGAGAAATTGAGGTTTATATTTTTCATGTTTACTGAACGTTTACAATTAATTAAAGGCAGGAAACAGTTTCACACTGCACCTGACTTGAGGTTCGATAAATTCCATCACAATAAACAAATCGCCCTACAACTTCAAATGTGTATTCTTGGGTCTTGTGCATACCTCTGTTCTTTCTCGTGGGTTCCAGATCCTATTTTAAGCCGTCGAAAACCCCTCTTAAATACGAAACTCGCCTTTCCTGGTATGCGTTTTCATTTGAAGTGCACACATGAATCATTGCGAGCCGCGTTTCGGCGACAAAATGTCCCTCAGCCAGAGAGAGGCTGAGTGAGATTGTCCACAAGCAGAAGGCGACACTGCGCAGAGTCCAGAGAGGTCGGTTTGACGAAAATAGAAAACTGTCAGCACGCCCGTGAAATTTAGTCGCCTCACTTGACGCCACGAGCACGCTTTAATGTCTTTGTACGGCAATATATTAGCAAAGCGATTTGTTCCGTCACATTTACCTGTTTACCGCAAAAAATGTTGTCGAAATTTAGAAGCAGAGACGAGGAGCAGTTTCCACCTAGAAATTTTTTGCACCGGTTTTCAAAGGAATGGAAATTGTGGTGGGTATTTTCCACGGTCACAACAACATTTTTTTAGGGCCAGGCAACCCTATATATCGGAATTAAAAAATGAGGTTGATTTGCAGGCAGTGAGCAGGGTCACTTGCGCCAAATACTCGGCATAAAATCATCAAATGGATTGATTAGAGTGCAGCAAAAGATAGTTCTTCGTTCGTCCCTAAAACAAAATTAGGGTTTTCCAAGTCAAGTGTGGCAAGTGAATTTCACGGCCGTTCTAATATTTCTCTATTTCCGTCAAACCGACCTCTCTGGACTCCGCAGTGTCGTGTTTGCTTGTCGACAATCTCACTCATCCTCTCCCCGGCTGAGGGACATTTTGTCGCCGAAACGCGGCTCGCAATGATTCATGTGTGCACTTCAAATGAAAACGCATACCAGGAAAGGCGAGTTTCGTATTTAAGAGGGGTTTTCGACGGCCTAAAATAGGATCTGGAACCCATGAGAAAGAAGAGAGGTATGCGCAAGACCCAAGAATACACATTTGAAGTTGTAGGGCGATTTGTTTATTGTGATGGAATTTATCGAACCTCAAGTCAGGTGCAGTGTGAAACTGTTTCCTGCCTTTAATTAACTGTAAACGTTCAGAAAACAGGAAAAATATAAACCTCAATTTCTTGCCCAAAAAGCTTCAAACCAGCCCAGGAAGCCCTCCAATAATGACCAATACAACAATGAAATTAGGCAAATCATTTTTATTTCGACTTCTTTCTGGTTTGTGACAATTTGAGACGTTTTGTATCATTTCCATACAAACTCTTAAATGTTGCCGATGTTATTATTATGCATAGCGTGCCGATGTCATTATTATGCATAGCGTGGAAAAAGCAGTCTAATTTATGCGCAGCTATCAACGTTAGCTTGGGCTGCCTGTGGTTCAACTATAACCGTGACTCGATCGATAGGAATTCAAATTTCTCGGTTGTTGTCAGAATTGTCATGCCCAGAGCTCCACGGACGAGAATAGAGCAGGCGCGATAGCAACTTGACGAATTAGACATGCGCAACCAGATGTCGTGGATTTGACACAGCGGCAAAATGAGTGCGCGTGCGCTAACTCGTTCCCGCCATTTTCGCGGGTGGGCGCAAGCAGAGAGACTGGATTCAATAGAAACCATTCGGGGAAAATGGTGGCAATTTAAAAATTCCCGTCATATGTTTTCATTTCGCGGAGATAAGGCCGTCACGAAACAGATAAGGTTTTCACCTTGAAGGCAGTTCCTAGAGAGACTCTTCTTCCACATATCTTTTTTAGCAAACTAATTGTCTTCGCCACCACAGTAAATTATTCGCTCGAAGTCAATGGCTCGTAAGTGAAACATGAATTGTGTCAGATAAGCTTATACTTTTGTCGTAGCAGTGCTAGCTTTCGCCTTTTCTAAAGGTAAATTACTTAGCTGCTGTTTGAGGGCTAAACCTCGGGATAAGTCCGTTTGCAAGAAAAAGATGATTGCGAAAGCTGGTAGTCAAAATTTAAGTCACAGAAAAACTCGCCTGAAATTCAGGCTAGAGGCGAAAACAACATGCGGACCGCCGAGGAAACGACACTTTTGCTTGCTTTATTCATCCCTGATCACGAAGTATAGAATTGATTCTTACTTATACGTCTTTCTAAAATGCTCAATTAACTTGGATTGGCATGATAGCTGCAGGAATAAAATTCTGAAACCTTTAGACAAATAATGGGAAGTCTTATTTTTTCTTCGGTTCAGTTTCCATGCTCCACGAGGTGTCCTTAGTCACAACTCAAACTTACAACCAATCGACTTTTTACAGACAGAGAGCACAGAGACGAAAGTTTGTTATTTCAAGAAGCTTTTTTTTAAGAAATAAAAGCGAGAACTACTCTAGAATCACCGAACGGAAAGGGTTTAAATAATTGGAGAAGTTAAAGTAATGAAATAAATGTGCAAAATATAATCTTCGATCACGGCATTCTGGCATCAGACCGCAGTACTGGAAGCCGTTTTCTACAAATCCATAAATTTAAATTTCAACGATTTTAGAAATTAATTCGTTGCAAAAAGAAAGAAACTATAATCACGCATGATTCTAAGAGCTGAAAGCACGCTGAAGGTTTATTTCATACAAGCCGAAAGAAGGCAATTAAAAACATTGTGATTCAGCTATTTATAACTGATGCGTGATAACTTTTCTTTCTTAGCAAGCGATCGTAACACCATCCACCTTGTATCGGTGCTAATGTAACCTCAACTTAATTGAATTCGCCAGGTCATCCCAAAACAGCGAAAAGTCTTGATGGAATTGGCTGTTTTCCCAGCGCTCGTGATCGTGAACAAGTTTTCGGAACTAAGACGGAGCAACTGTTGTTGTTTTTCCCAATTTGATTTCAGTGCGGTCCATTGGAAGTTGAGCAGCCCGAGTGAACTCTTCTGATATATTAAATGAATATACTCTGGAGACACAATAGAGTTTCAGTCTCGGTCTTCTCTCTCTTCATGCATTTTTATCAAAGCGCTGCATCCAACACAAGCCACGCCATTAGATCAAACACTAGCGGCCCTGAACTAATTTTCCCTTTTGTTGTAAGCACCAAACCCTTTATGCAAAGTGTATGAGTACAACAAGTTTCAAACGCTTTCAACAAAATCAACCTTACCTCGCTGACTCTTGCTGTCTGGTTACAAACTACACAAAACTGGAACTTTCTCTGTTATAATAGCTTTCTGATCACAACCGGAAACAAGAAAATGACCGGAAGCCCGCGAAAAAGTCAAGCATGCGCACTCATTTTGCCGCTGTGTCCGTGGATTTCACTTGACTGGCGAAAAATGTCTGATTGGTTGACGCGCGACCACGTGATTACGCTCTTGAATTCAAGATGGCTACCAAAATATTTCTTGGAGTTCTTTCTTTCTCGTGGCGGGTGTTGACTGTTAGATTGACAAGAAACGCAGAATTAAAAGGAACGAGAACAACGTAAGGGCCATAAGTTTGGTACAAGGTCGGTTGTGGATGTATAGAACCATTTGTTGTTGTGTTCGCCGCCTATAACTTGTTTGTTTTGAGACTCGTTTTAGCATTTTTCATTTCCTAAAACATCGTTTCTTTCACTTTAGACCGAAGACGTTTGGCGTCGGATATAAAACGAGCTCTACGTTTATTTAGTCTGAAATCGCTCGTTAGATGGCACATGGGACATGGTTGCAAGCTTAAATGGAGCATTCTACTGTCCAAATAATTCATTTCTTATGAATTCCGCAGCAGTCGGGAAAACAGCTGGTGAAGGAAAATGTAATGCCATTTGTAATCGGTGTCAACACTAGTTTAAAATATGGCAAGTTCACAAAGAAATATACGCCTATAAAGAGACAGTGTTTTGCATTGCAGAATAATATCGTGCCTGACCTTAGCACGGCTAAAAGAAGTGCATAACTTTGGGGTGGAGTTGGTGCCTGCATTGTGTACCTCTAGAAAAATATTATAAATGTATTAAAAGACATTAGCCAAAGAATAACAATAAATGTTTTCAGATTCTTACATTGTAACAACAGTTGTTTGTTGTCATTAGTTTTTTTACTCAAGGGGCCTTTTCTTGGTTGAAAATCTTAAATCTCTGGTTATGCCTAAAGAAACTACACTATTCAACTTCGATTCTAATTGGCTGTTAGAAGGCATAATAATCATTATTTTGCACTTAACTGCAACTGCTTGAACATTAGTTATAGATCACTGAAATTAAAACTGCTGGTGCACCATGGCCTTTCTAAGATTATTGTAAACATCAATTAGCAGTAGTCTTCAAGGACAGCACAGAGTCCCAAAGAGCTTTGAGAATGATTTATGTTTGAAGGCATATAACCTGGTTTCCAGGAATATAATGTGATAAATGCCCAACTGTTTTGTTGCTGCTAAAGTTTAAGACTTGCCAGTCCAGTACACTATTTATGCAGCTAGTTAAGAGTCCTTTCAATACTATTCAACTCACATAAAGTCTTATGCGATGTTTACCCTGGATGCTGAGACTGTTAAACATTAAGGTCTGGCTTGCAGAGTGTTGTGCTATTAGTAAGCATAATTTATAATAACAGGTACAAATAATTCAGCTACAGCAAGCTTGTCTATTATTGCACCTACTCAGCTCAAAACTAAACAACCACACTGTAAAATGTCATCACAGCTGACATGTGTAAGTAAACAATCCTGGGTGCATTGAAAAACATTTAATTGAGCAAAATCCTAAAATACCATAATGTTGTCAAAAGTAAACCAACTCCAATCATGATTTGATTCCATTATAAGTGTCTTTAGTTCACTATAGAGCTGAAGTTTGCAAACTCATTGTTAAATACACTTGCTGGCATGCAGGTGAACACCCCATTATCAAGACTCAGTTACAATTAACTTACATCTGAATTGCAGTGGTGAATTGCAAGGAGTCACCCCCTCCCCCATAATAATAACAACAAGATATGAAGTGCTGCTGCAAAGATCATGTTTATTTGTATTCTCTCCACAAAATATTGTCCTCTCATATGTGCACATTCATCACCATGCAACATAAATAATGTCCTATTGCCAACATGTGTTTCCATTTTTTTGTGCTTAGCCTCCCATGAAAACTGTTTCATCTTGGTCTGAAAAAAATGCATATAATACACATGTCAATTAATCAACCTTTGTATAACTAACAACATTCGAAACAAAACTGAGGCAAGAAAGCATTTTTTATTCTGATCAACAAAGGAGGGTGTAATGTGGTAAGATCAGAGACAGGATACATTTTGAAAGCATTTCTTAAGACTAAAATTTTGGACAAGAATGATGTTAGAACTAAAATGCCTTCTAAATACCTTTAATTGAAATACGGTACAAATAGTCTACGATCCTGGGCTAAAAAGTGCACACTTATCCTGCCCCAACATTTCTGGTGCAAAGGCAATAATTTAGGTAAAGCAGGAATTACAAAAGTTATTAAAAAGTATTCAATTCAAGTTTGAATGCCAAGTGCATGAAAATTTGTGACTGCCAATGTTGGGCCAGTAAAATTGTAATTTGCTCCCTGACTAGAATAACTGTAAGAACAGTATATTCTTATGCACTGAAAACAGATCAGAGCTGTTGCAAATGGTTCCAGCTTGCTCATCAAGCAGTGTTTAAAGCAGAGAGTAAAAATCTACTTGCTAAAAATTTTCTGGCAGAGATATGAAACAAGGAAATAGAGATCGCAAAAATTAGGAAACAAATAACGTGTAAATCTGCAAATTATGCTTAAAGTCATGTAGAAGCTTAACTTGGGTGAAGAAAATGAGCTTTAAGCTTGCATCAAAATGTCACAATTACGTAGCATCAACACACCTATCACCGAATTTACTGCAACATTCTATTGAATAGCTGCCTGTACGAACAACAACATTGCAAAATTTAAGCTTCTGTCGAAAAAACTCATGAAATAAGGTATTCACCATCTTCAATGGGTGGAAAATTTTCTCAATCTCACGATCACAGTTTGTCTTTAGTCTGTATAGAATTTTAACTTTATCGAATCATCGATCTTCAGGTCGCGTCGCCGATTGCAATCCGAGATAAAACGTGCAAAAATAGTCTGCATGTCACACAACAATGCACTTTCCCTGCCACTTGGTACAAGCTAATTCATATATCTACACAAAGCTCAAGAATCATTCTTTCGTTCCTTTATATCTTTTTGTACCACGTGGCAAGAGACTGTCACTATCAAACAACGCAAAAATAACTCACCTTTCTCGCAGCCCTTTCTGGCGAAGACATCATGTCAAGACGTCCATTTGTACCCGACTACAGGCTGGAAGCGACTTGCTAAACGGTGTCCCATCGTAATATTTTCCATAGAATAAGGTCCGCTTGAAATCGGCCATAAAACAGGTCTTGATCTCTCAAAAAGGTAAGAAAACCTCAAGTCTGTCAACTCTTATAAACCGGTGGCCATTTTTCTTTCCTCCTCGAGAGCACTTTCTCACCGAGAACCAATAACATTTACGGAAACCTACCACGTGATTTTTTGCGCGGCGCCTGCGCAGACATTTTTCGCCAGTCAAGGATTTCACGACATCCGGTAATGGCAATCTCGTTCCCAGAGGCTGCATTCCTTTTGGTCAGCACCAAGGATGCAAGACCTCTGGGATAATCAATGTCAAAATGCTGGAGAATCGAAATCTGATTGGCTACTATATTTTACCGGAAGTCTACGAGAAAGAAGTGACAAAACAGGAAATTAAAATGCTTAGGATGTTTTTGCTGGACGTTTTCGATTACGTCAGAGACGGACAATGGGAAAGAAATCTGAAAATGGGCGATGCAGATGCTAACAAAGAATCGAAATACAGTCAAATTCAAATTCATGTTAGAGAAGACGCAAAAAGCTAACTGGTGTCGATCACATGATTAAAACGAAAAAGGCGCCAAAACCTTGTGATATGTTGCGGCGGTTCTGGAGAAAGCTGAATGAATACCTGCTGCAAGATAAACGGCGCGACGGTCGAAGGAGTACAATTTTTGGATTAATTCCTCTAATTTCCAACTCTAAAGTATGGTTCATGGACACTGATGGCTTGAAAATTGTTCTCAACATGGATGGAAGGATGGAAGCTGGCAGTCTTTCCAGTGCAGCCGTAGAAGTTAAAATAAGCGGCTTTGTTTAAACAATCCGTTCACTCCGCGGAGCCATGTGCGAGTTTGATGGAACAGAAGACAGAATTTAAGCTTATTTTGTTGAACTGGAGCAGATAATCTCAATGTAGCTGAAAAGTGAATGGTAGATTGGATTCTCGAATTAAGTGGTGCAAAAACTGTTGCAGCGAACGGACAGAATGACAAAAACAACGAGAACAGCGATCCTGTTTATTTTTGCAAGACATCGTATCTGTCGTATTTGTAAGCTTTGAAAGTTTGCAGCTGGCAAGACTCTTCGAGTGTAGGTAAAAGGTCTTTCTCTAGTATTAAATTGTTTTCACTCTCAACTTTGATTGTCGGTGTAAGAAATCGTCCATCCTTGATTGTGATAGATTTTTAATGTTTCTAGCTGTACTAAAAAGTGGCTGCTCAGTTTGCCTTGATTCATTGAGTTGAATTATTTATAGAACTGTGATACTCGTTAATAAATTGTACCTAAGTCGTTTTTTGTGTTTAGAGCGCTTTTCAAATGAGTGTCGTGAAACCAAAACCAAAGTAATTACCCCAGCCAATCACAACAAACACAAATTACCCAATGAACCAATCAGAACTCGAAGCAAGTACATGTAACCGGCGTCAAGCGCGGGAAAACGCGTGCGAGCGCGAGCAAGTCGCGACTGATTGGTTTGAGTTTTACTCCTGATTGGCCGAGAAAGTGGCGCGAAAAGTTTTAACCAATCACAGAGCGAAGTAAAGCAAAACCAAAGCAAAACACGAATTACTTTCGACACTCAATAGACCATTTTCATTATGACGTCACACGCGCTGAGGTTTCTGGTAGTTGTAGTAAAGATCGCGCCCAGTGTCGCGCAATCGCGAGAAAGTGTCAAAAAAATCACCAGAAGCGCCATGTCGGCCAAGGCAAGCTACCAGGTGTTTCACAAAGTAATGTGCTTATGTGCCCGATTGCTATACAAATTCAAAGAAATTCAGCGTGGAGTTTTTTGTTGTTGTTTTTTTCGATGAACGAGGAATTGCGAAGAGTGTTGTTAACAAACATTTCAAAGGCAAACATTTTTCAAAATTCTGGACACCGAGTGCGTAGCAGGAAAACGTGTCTAAACAATGTGCCAATATAATTTTCCTCATGAGAAAAAGAATCGAAGGGGAGTAGGGAGTTTCTGAGATAGGAGACATAGAACAATTAGAGCAGATTTTAAATAACAGAACCAAATGGAGATCGAAGCAATAAAAATTTTATATCTAGCATAGCGCAAAACAAAGCGAGGAACCCACTGAAATGCTTTGAGCTACTCGCTCTGAAATTTAAGAAAGACAAAACAAAGCATTTACATTTTGAAAATATTTCGCTTTGAGTGAATCGGCAGTTCTAAGTTAAATCGTTGAAATGGAAGAGAAATACCGTTCACTACTACAAGTTAACGCAAAACATGTAAAGATGATTGAAATATTCCGTCAACTGAAAAAGCAAGCAATGTTATTCCGCTAAGACGGCCAAAGAATTTTTTGCATTCAAACAACCCAATGTGTAGTACCAAAGGAAAGCAAACTGGCTTGAGAAACAACACTAACTCAGTCTAGAATAGTTTCTATTACTATTTTTTGAATTATTTTCACCATTTTGCGAAATAAGACATAATAAACAAAACCTACAAAGTCAAAATCTTGAAAGTTTCTGCGCACAACATTTTCTCGCCAAGATTAACTGTATTAAATAATTAAATGCAATTGCAAAATCAGATCGCCTATTTTAATTTTAATGCGAAATTCCATGAAAAGACAAACAGAGAATAAAGGAAAACAAGCCTTCAGGTATGAAAAAAATATTCAGAATAGCACTTGCTGTCCTGGGAAAGCAAAATGCCTCGAGTACAATTCCGCTTAACTTGACGCTGTTTTGTACCAAATTTCTGCAAGTTTTTGAACATTTCAAGAAAGCTATTGTAAATGTGGAATCGCTCAGTTAATAAATTCTTACGAAGTCAATCCACAGTCAAATATGTAATTTACCAACGGTTGAAGTGGAAGAAATACTTAAGAATCGATAGTTGTCCTTGGAAATAAAAATGACACTGACAATACATT
Organism: Siderastrea siderea; assembly: GCA_964030785.1. NCBI lineage: Eukaryota > Metazoa > Cnidaria > Anthozoa > Scleractinia > Rhizangiidae > Siderastrea > Siderastrea siderea. The sequence goes on along the minus strand of OZ034976.1, from coordinate 24,210,791 downwards.
CTGTTCTCGAACAAGGATTTCTTTGCTCTAAACTCTCCAATTTGTTCTACAACCACCGTCGAGTATTCTTCAGGTCTTTTCCTTGTAGCAACAAGCTTTTAAAAGAAATATCTTCAAAAGACTTCATCCTAAGGACGCATGTAAAATCACCGGCCTGAAAATCGAGCGTACAAGAAGCCATCCGCTAAAAAGTTTTGTAACGCTGCGAGTGCAATACGAAACAAAAATCGAAAATCTTGCAAAATAAAGCTTCCTTACTTTTACATTATTGTCTCTTGATGTGTCCTGGTGGGGTAACAGCAGGTTTGTCGCTTATGTCACTCAGGGTCCTCTCAATTATGCACTTATAGACGTGATAAGATTGATCGACTCGGCCGCCATTGCATTGCATGTGTTTTTGTGGATTATTTTGAATTTTCCCGCGATTGAGTGACCCTGGGCGCGATCTTTACTACAACTACCAGAATCCTTTGCGTGTGTGACGTCATAATGAAAATGGTCTATTGAAAACCGCTCTATCCTATGTAGTGTTTTAGTATTTCGGCAAACCACAGGCAGCCCAGATTGGCAGTATGGGTACTGGAATATTTCATTGACAGTCTAAATATAATAAACGAACAAGTTGAAATGAAAACACAAATAAAGAAACGTGTAAAAAAACATTGCTTACGTTTTATTTGTTGCTGCTTGATGTGTCTTGACTGTCCTGGGAGCTATTTACACAAGTTTTAAATTTCGCTGATTAGTACCGTATGTTCTGTCCTTTATATAGCGAAGCAAGGCTGGCGGGTGAGAAACGAAGAGACTTTTCAACGGAGCTCGACAAAAGCACTCAAAATACTCCCACCTCCACAAAATCCGAACCAGTACAGTCCTGCTTGCATTACTTTCCTAAAGTTTTCTCTTCAGAGTCAAAAGTTCACAATAGGTAGGCAAAATTCTCGCCGTTTTCGCCACAAGAGCGGCCTTTTGTCTTTCGTCTTATCCGCTCGCCGATCGCTGCCGACACGGGTACGCGCCATCGTAACAAAATTGCTCCCGACCCCTGGTACGCTTCGTTAACTTGACCCAGCGAAAACTGCTCCCGTGTGGAGGCCTAGAGAGTTTAGAGTTAGCTCCTAGTAGAACTGTTACGTAGCAACAATTTTCAGGGCAGCACAAGAGAACAAGATGAACACTACCAACCACGATAAAAGAGCACCGCACGAAGCAAAAATTTTTTTCCTTCAAGCCGGCAAAAATTGTTTTTCCGCCGAGTTCGCGCCAACTCTGTAACCTTGACCTGTTTCACGTGCTTCGTCCATGCGCGAGGTTAAATTCTAAACTCTCTATGCCCCCACACGGGAGCAGTTTTCCCCGGGTCAAATAAACGAAGCCTACCCGGGGTCGGGAGCAATTTTGTTACGATGGCGCGTACCCGTGTCGGCAGCGATCGGCGAGCGGATAAGACGAAGACAAAAGGCCGCTTTTGTGGCGAAAACGGCGAGATTTTTGCCTACTTATTGTGAACTTTTGACTCCGAAGAGAAAACTTTCGGAAAGTATTGCAAGCGGGACTGTACTGGTTCGGATTTTGTGGAGGTGGGAGTATTTTGAGTGCTTTTGTCGAGCTCCGTTGAAAAGTCTCTTCGTTTCTCACCCGCCAGCCTCGCTTCGCTATATAAAGGACAGAACATAGGCAGGGCGGAAAAACCGCTGATTGGCTGTTTATTTCGCGGGTATTAGCACTATCCGCTGACCAAAGTAAAGCGGCTCAAGTTAACTGAAAAAATTGGAGAGATTTAGCCTAAAATAATTACATTCACACGACAACAATAGTACAACGAAGTCGCTTTCCTGAAAGTCCAACTCCTTGAAAAGTCATCTATTAATTTTCATAACCTTTGGATCAGTTTTTGTACTTCATTTATTCCGTGAAACATGCGACTTTACGTAGCTAAATTCAAGCCATCGTGCGAGGGCGTGCGATCGCCACTCGGCACAAAATTTGAAAAAATAAGAAAGTTTTCGGATATTTAAGGACAAAAATCCGACGATCTGAAAGATTAAAAGCAGAGAAACAAAATATCAAATACGCAAAAAAATCGTAAGATACGAACATCAAAATTTTTTCAAGTCTTTATGTTCCACTTGCGAAAACTATATTCGAAGTCATTCGCAAACACAAGCTTTTGCTATCGCAGCGGCTTATAAACTGATCCTACACACGTATTCGACTAAAAGCTCGGCAACAATAACCCACAGATAAGCAATTTTATTACCTTTTGCGTTACAGGCTCCAAACACCTCACGAAATTCTTTAAGACACTGTGCTCTCCTGATTACACACCGTTCAATTCGCCGCTTGGCGCTTGCCACCGGCTACTCTCTTGCGCGGGAAATTATAAATGACCTGGCGCCACCTTTCAAATTTATCGGCCGCTGTTTTCAGTTTTCGTTACGCAATAAAGGGCCCTTCAAAGTCCCCTTTAAAGAGTTATTTTTCTTTTTGCGCTTGCGACTTTTGTGGAGACCACATAAGATGGAAAATCTCTGCTAATGCAGCTCTCACTTGCGAAGAGGGTCAGGAAAGTGTTGGGAACTGTGGCTCTTTTTTCGGGCGAAGACGCAATTTTACGCGGATTTTCCAGGCCAGTTTGATTGTGGCGAAATCACGCTACTAAGGTCAAGTTAAAAATACGGAGCAAAGCAAACTGCTGCTTTCCCTCAGTTAACGATGTTTCCCTCTAAGGACAAGTGGTCAAACAACTCCAACTTGGTGCCCTGCCCCCAGAGGGTTCTGAGGATACTAATGGCACTGAGTGAGCTTAAGATAACTGAATAAGTAAAAAGATATCTTTGGGAATGTGATGAAACCTTCACTTAAATTCACTTTATGAAAAAAGCTGCAATAATCCCACTTAAGAATAAACAAAGGGACAAGTCATAGTATTTTTCTCAGGGCCAACTCCCCCGTAGTGTTCACAGAAGAGGACAGGTTGCAGGCACTTCGAACAAGTCTGTCAACTGAAGACAAGTCCCTTGAGTGTTTAGACAGGGTTCTTTATTGCAGGGAGAATCCAATTTGCTCTTTGATTGGTTAATTGTGTGTCATTAGATGACAGGGACTAGGTTCAGCCTGCACAGCCCTCTCCCTCCTGTTTTGGCAGCTGCCACACAGGGTAGGACTAGTACCATAAACAATACAAATGAAATGACAAGTCATGGGGGAGGTCAACAATTATGGGTGATTCAAAATTCAGTGAGATGGTACACCTCAGTTAGCCCTAAGACCATCAATGAAAGAACTTGAGTGCATTGCAAAAGAAAACTGTTTAGCATTTATGTCCACCACAAGATAAAGAAGAGAAAAACTATAGGCCATTTTGTCTTTAAGCAATGATGTGATGACATCATGGTTTATTAATTATTGAACTATGAACAAGATTAAACAAATTTTATGGCAAAATTCAGAGCCATCTGACAATTACATGACTATGACTCTGTAATAGAGCCAAAATATTGTATCAATATCAATTATCTTGTAAAATAAGAATAAAAATAAATCAACTTTGTAATAAACCAAAACTTGGTTTGGCAATGATATCATTTCTTGGCCTTGCCTTCGTATGGCAAAACATTCCTCAAATCAAGCTGTTGGGATAAACTACATTAAACACACCAAACAAGCCCCCAAACAAAGCAATTTCATTTTTGAGCCTAAATATACCCCTTTTTGCACAATGAATTTAATTACCTTCCCTTCGAGAAAAAAATTTTTCAAAGTAACAGAGACATTGACAAAACAAACAAAACAAGGCAAGATGAAAAATCCCCTCCATCTCTTCCCCACCCCCCAACTGCAAAAACACAGTTTAAGGTTTTCAGAAAATAAAAACAACAACAACAACAACAAAAAAAAAAAACCCCAAAAAACAGAAAACAACCAACAACAACAGTCTGTTCTCCCTGTTAAAGATAAATAACATGCTATTTTCATCCATGCAAATCCAGGCTCATCAAACTCTCAGGGTTCCTCATTGCTTTCTTCAGGATCTTTATCATCACCGAAGGCACAACCCACTGCAGCTAGCAGACATCCAAACATTCCACTAGCAATGACAAACATACAGTCGAACAGTACAGGGAAGGATTTGAAATCTGATCCATGAACTGAAAAATGTTTCTTTGTGTTGAATGTTAGTGACCTCTTTGTTTGCCACCTCTTGCTAATAACACTTAATAATGTAGACTGCACAAAACAATGTTGTTGATGAAATGTGGATAACCTAGGATAAAGAAAATGAAAATAATAATTGCAAACAATATTAAATTTTCTTTTAAACTTAAAATGCGTACCATGAAATACATCACAATGTTGCCATTCAATACATTTTTGCAAATATCATATTCCTTTCACCCACACAGCAGGTTTGGATAGGCAAGTTGTGAAGGTTCAGTGCAACTTCACTTACAAACAGTGGGACCAACCCATTAAATAGTTAGATCACCTTTAATTTCACCCAAGCAAAAGCTCATGCAGTTGTTTTCATATTTGAAAACCCCTTAATATAAGGTAATTGGTTAGGCCTGTTGGTAGTTGTATTAACATGGCTCCATTGTAAAATCTGTAGAATGATAAAGAATACAAATAAATTGCCAGATAAGTAAATTTTGACAAAGAATTTGACATCTACATATAACTAAAAAATAACTCCAAAATAGCACATCATGAAGCCAAAACAAAAGCCAATGATACACAAGTCAATACTGTCCAACACTGTAAACAAATGGCATCATATACGTTGGTCAACAAATGCCGCACGGTGTGTCATGTGCTGTTGAAAACTGTTTGATGCAAATTAACATGTTCAACACAGTTGAAAAAGAAGCTTTGTGTAATCATGTTAACATCAGTTCAACAACATGTTGATTTGCAGTAGGACTTGACACACAACACCTAGCAACTTTTTTTGAGCAACAGTGCTGACTCCTGCATCACTTGTTTACAGGAAAGTTTCTTAAAAATATGGGCAATGGCCATCAGAAGCCCTTCCCTCAGTAGCAATCAACACTCTTTTCCAAATGATCACATGTTAGCTTTTGACAGAGAAACAAGTGACTTAACCATGTTAACGCAGCCTTCAAGCATACAAGCATCTGTCCCAGGTGTGGCCAGACAATGGATTGTCAAAGGGTAATGCTACTATGGAAACATGGAAGCAGGAAAATACAGCCCGACAATACAATTCTTGCTTCACAACAAGGAATGAAAAAACAGCCTATAACATTACACTGGCTGGAATTGTAGCATTTTTGTTGTTTTCATGTATAATTGTAAATCAAACACACTATTGCAACAACTTGAACTAAAAACATTACCATTTCACACGTTGATCATTTGAAAGAAAGTAAAATTACTGACCTGCACCTTAGTGATAGCATGTCTTGTTCGCCAAAAAATGTAGATATGTGACAACAGCTGATGACGAAAAAATCGCCGAAGACGTTTTAAAAGATCATGAACTCGACGAGGAAACCAGAGACATTTGACAAGCCTGCAGTTGCTGCCAACAGAAAAACAAAACAATGAAACGAATTCTTAGCTCCATCAATCAAAGACCTGCCATGTGTTGAGATGCGAGATCGAGAAGGCGAATTGTAAGGAGTACAAGTGCTGGAATAAATATGTTCAAGCTGACACCGGAGTCATGATTCGAATAACATTTCTCCAGTGTACGAGGGCTAAAATAGTCCCTGTGAACACCGGTGAAGACAATTATGGACCCACTCAACCTTCCATATAATGAAAAGATCTAAGGAAACGTGGATCATCAGTAAAGTCAAATATTATTGGGCTTTCTGCAACAAAACAACTCGAGGACTGTCCGCCATCTGGAAAAATATTTATTTCGCGCATGAGCATCAACGATCTCATGACGCGTTTGACGTCATATCTCTCAGCCAATCAGCGGTTTTTCCGCCCTGCCCAGAACATACGGTCTAGTACTAATCAGCGAAATTTAAAATTTGGGTAAATAGCTCCCAGGACAGTCAATACACATCAAGCAACAACAAATAAAACGTAAGCAATGTTTTATTTACACGTTTCTTTATTTGTGTTTTCATTTCAACTTGAAAAAGACTGTCAATGAAATCTCCTAGTACACATACTGCCAATCTGGGCTGCCTGTGGGCAAACGAGCTTTCCGTACAAAACCTATACCGTTGTAAAACGTTTACCGACGTAGTGGTGGAGAAAACACAACACCAGCACAGTCGAAAGGCGAGCACAACACAACGCCAGCTCGGGTACGTTTCATAAATAAATGACCTCTCTACTTTGTCCAAGACCGTTTAATAGCATCAGTACAGTTGATTTGCTTTGTCTTCCTTAATAAATAAGCAGTCGCACTCTGTAAAAAAAAAAAGCTAATTTTTACGCGTATACGCCGCGCGCTAAAAACAAGGTCAAGTTTTTTTAAGGTTGATTTCTTGCTCAATTAGACTTTTCAAATTATAGTAAGCTTACAAAACACAAAAAGGTTCTACACACCATTCGACTGCTAAAGAACCTCGTCTATGACTATCGGTTTCTTTCAAGATGTCGCTGAAAGTTTGTTAATTTTGTAAAGGGCCGTAAGATGTGAAATAAAATTTGCGGCGGCACTTCAAACTCCTCGACAATGGCTACGTTTTCAGTACCCTTGAAAACGTTCATGCTTGATATTTGTTCTTCTATCAAAAAGTTTAATAAGGATGCGACTACAATAAAAGAGTTAATTTTCTCTTCACCACTGTTGTTTAAAAAAAACACACATTCGTCACAAACGTATGGAGGCAGCCAGTCACTGAGAGATCTTCCATATTTAGCTGGCAGTACACAAATGGTATCTTTACCATCAACAACAACAGTCTTCAGCGCCTCGTATTGGCGTTCTTTTCATTAGAGGTCCGGTCTCCTTTCTGAACTGAATTTTCTAACGCGAAGTGAAACAAATTTATAGAAACCGGTGCGGCCATCTTCGCGAGATTGCGAGCGAGGATAATTTTCATTCTCACGCGAGTCTCGTGTGAATGTCAAAGGCGCCAAAAACAAGGGGACGGAGGGGGACGTCCTAATATTTCGCGCCTTTTTTGTCTTTACACGACCCATATCGCATGCTCAGTTCGTAAACTGTCGAGCATCGTCGAGCATGCGCTTTAAAAAACCGGAAGCCTAAAAAGTGGCATCCGGTTTTTGATTATCCCGACAGGTCTCAAAAACCGCTTATTGGTTTAAAGATATTACGTCAAAAGCGTCACAGAATTGCTACTGAGCATGCGTGTTGCTTTTTCAGGCTTGAAAAATTCAATATGGCGGACGAGTTGTTGTTGTTTTAGCACGGGAACTGCAATATTATTTCACTTTCAACGGATGATCGAGGTTACGTTAGATAGTTTTTTAATCGGAAATGCTGTTTGAATCGATCATTGACTTCAGTGGCTTTCAAAGAAGCCATTTTGGCCTCCGTACACTGGAGAAACTGAATATACTTATCGACAGTCCAATTTTGGATCAAACTGCATCTTCTGATCGATGTCGTTGTTTAAAATTTTATCTTCCGTCAATACTTTTTCGTGGACAAGGCATGCAGAAGAGGGGTGATCTCATGGTTGCAGGTCAGTAATTTATTGATGTACTATTTCTTAACTGATCATCGTGAAACGTACTGAATGCGCTCAGTGGTCGTTATGTAGCCCTTTGCTGATCATGTTTTTGTACATTTAATGTACGATTATGTTGACGTGGAGTGCTACTCTTTTACAATTGACAAGTGCTTTAATAGCCGGAAGATAGTGTTACCTGATGTTCAAATAATGCTATAACAGTCTTCAAAAGTGCCCTTTTAATATTTTCGAGGTCAGATAAAAGCCTTTTGTACTTTGTGTTTTTGATACTTTTAAGCCAACACTGTGACACGTATGATGCATGATTTTGTTAACTGACAAATGCTGCCTTATGTCGTGTGTTGAATTCTGAAGAAAGCAAATCAAATAATTATTTTTTAATTTTGTTCGTTGCAATTATGCATGGTTCAATTCTACCTGTTACCATCCCCCCCCCCCCCCGGGCAACCCCCGAGACAAGTCCAGCCCTTCGGGCCCGAGGGTGGGGAATTGTTTGAAGAGGTCTTGTCCCGGGGGTAGGGGGGCAGGGCAAATCAAAATTTTCTTGTGAAGCACCTCACTTCTCAGTTGACACAATGGTGCTGGACCACGTAGAGAAGACTGCCTGTTTTCAGGGAAAATCTCTGGAATTTGTAGCAGACTGGTTGGAGAAGAATAATCTCTCAAAATTAAAATCTGTATTTGAAGGCACGTTTATTATAAATTGTTAAACGAATGTGCGTTTGATGCGTACTCGAATGGATGGCGTTCGTCACAAACCTAGAAATATTTCTTCAATCAGCGTATTTATACATATAATAAGATGACTTAAATAGACTTTATATAAAAACAGATGCACAGCTTTATATTAAACGGAGATCTCAGTCCAGTGCTCTTGTGAAACAAGCTAAGAAAAACTCCTTTAAAATGCTGCCATCAATTTGTTCACCGGTCCTCTGACCGTATTCAGTGCGGGGAATAGACTTTTTTCTTCAGTTTTCTTTTTCAGTGTAGTGTTCATGTTTTTTAATACTATTCATGTAGTATCCTTCGTTCAGTATACTCTAGAAAAGCGTTTAAGTTCTTGTCAGAACGTCTGCTTTGCTATTGGTTACCCATATCTTGAACACAAAACAACGTATTTGTGGTCGATTAGGAGTGTCGGGGGTGGGGAATTGTCTCTTTCTGCCTGCCTGGGGGTGGGGAATAGACCACCAAGAAAGAAAAAAATTGCAAATCCCGGGGGGGGGATGGTAACAGGTAGAATTGAACCCTGCATTACTTAGTCTATTTAGATCAGCAACACTGAACATGTTTATTTGCCTTATTCATTGGTTAACATATTTAATCAACACTCTTGTTGAGCAATACATGATGACAATTCCTGTTGAGCTTTGCTTGTGCTCATTGATTTGTGTATTGTTAGCTTCACCCATATACTTTGTTCCCATGAAGATCCATACCATCTCTTTGTCAGCATTTTACTTGTTTTGCAATTTATTTGTATGCTTGAACCAGTATACCACTTCACAGTTTTTAAAGTGAAACCCTAATATGATTGCTAATGGTGGATAAAATATTTATGCTATAACTGGTTTTTGCATTTAGGAGGTATATTAGTAATAGGAAACAACTGTATTAGTTAATTTTTGGGCAAAAAACCTTTTGCAAATAGCTGGAATAGAGTGTTGATTGATGTTTACAGGGGAACTCCACTAATATGATCTCTGATCAATATGGTTGTGTTGCATTCAGCAAGTATTTCAATCAGAAAAATAACTGGATCAGTTAATTTCTGGGCTTAAAAAGAAGTGTCATAAAATGTTCGCATGTAAAAAAGTGGTTGGTAAGACAGGGTTTCACCTGTACATTGTACTTTCAAGACCTGTGTGACCAAACGAGGTCATGTGGGCAAAATAGATTTAATCTATTTGCAGAATGTTTTTGAAATGTTATGTTTAAATTTGTTGAGTGCCAGAATTATGATTCCTTTTTTTGCCAAGAAGTTTTAAATCAATTGTACATGAAGTAAAATTGATGTTGTACATTTTTTCTCCAGGTTATCACAGCTTTTGACTGCAGTGATATGTTCTTATCCAGCCTGTTAAGTTCTTGGTAGAAAGCAGAGAGTGGCAGCCATAAAAGTCACTAGTGTTCAATTCAAATATTTGTTATTCTAATTAATTTTTCAAATGTTAGTTTGCCCTACACACTTTGGCTGTACAACATTCTTCATTGATACTGAATCAGTCCAGAGGTCTGTCTTGAGATAGACGCCTTTATAATGTTCCTGATGAAAGGTAGCGTGGAAAGCATGTATATAAAGATTTGAGAAATAAAGCCCAGCATCTTTGTGCCTTTTTCCCATCTTGCAAGCCATCTTACATTTGTAGCCCACCTTTCTTTAGAAGGAAGTTAGAAGCAGTTGTGTGAGAGGGGCATGAATGATGATTATGTCCCTTTTTATAAGTCTTTGCTCTGTCTGCACTTTTCAGATACTACTCGTTTGAAGCATTGAACATTAATTGATGCAGCGTATGCTCCTCATCAGTGAACTTAATTCTGAAGCAACTTACCTCAGTGTTTTGTGTTTCTATACAATTATTTTTTTGAATTCAAAGTTAAATTCTGTGTGGTATCATTAAGATTATTTGGTTAATATACTGCTCAACAATACCCTTTTGCAATACAGTCAATTTCTTTCATTAATTACTCTTGACTAAAATTAGCCTAAAAAATTAAAATTTCTGAATTTTGATTCATCTGACAACTGTCAGCCTAGTTCTAAAAAAAGGTATTGCACCTGTCTGCTGTTGGAATATTAATGAAGGGTTCATCCGATACATTCCTAAATGTGCATTTTCTATTAATTTTTAACGAAGAGTTCTCCAAGATCCACCTCTATAATGTCACAAGCTAAAGAAGATGGCTGCAGAAACAATGAGTACACTTGTATTTGGCAAGGAAATGCACTTTACTTTACTATTATACTAGTATTATAATTTAACATTTCCGAGTGTGTTTTAAATGAAGTTATGCTGCACTGACAATTTTGTTGCTAAGGGGGTGTACTTTGTGTTTGAAAGATACCATTTTGTCCTGTTCCAGATCTGTTAAAATCAGGCATTTTCCATGATTTTTCCACGTTTTATTCATTAATAAAATACATTTAGGTGTTTTTGGTGATTGTATTGTTCGTGTATTCAGTAACTCAGTTTGACAGATTTTTTGTTCATGCTCCATCACAATTCCCATGACTGCCAAATAGCAAAACATTTCACCATCAGTGTTAAAAACAGACGTTTTTGTTTGGTTGATTTCAAATGCAGTGATTTGAGATGGAATAGTTCTAACAAAGCACTCTCTGAAAAATATTCATTAGAAATCTTATCACTTAAAAATAATCATTGGGAAACGTCTTCAAGCTCTTTCACCGAAAAAGCCAATTAACTTCAATATGTGGAGGTCGTTTGTTTTCTGTGCGAGGTACTGTCCGAGGTTTACATTAAACGGTGCAGAATTTAAGTTCACTTCGCTTTTCTTCAGCCCTTTCACTCCCAGAGTTACAACCACGACTCCTCGAGGTAGGTGCGACTATTGAAATAGAAGCTCGTTTATAAATCCGCTGATCTTGTAGTGCTGTTTGTTTGCCAGCACATGTATTGTGGAAAATATTCTTGTTTTTTTCCGGCCTCGGAGCACCCGTCGTTCTTTGGCGCATAACATTTTTGTCATGAACACACAAAGTGAAACGTGGTGTTAACTTGAGAGGGGTTTTCCCCGTTTTGTTTCAAGTCACGTAAATTTTTTCAAGCCGCTGTCGGCTGCAACTTTAAATGGCGGGAAATTCTAGCGGACCTTGTCGGTCTCGGCCGCAGCGCTACGAGCAGTGAGAACGATTACAAGACAGTACAATAAACTCAAACTATGAAAACAACCAAACTGTTTATTTAGCACTTAATACGAAGAGACATACAATATTACTGCTTTATATACAACAGTCGTATATAAAGTAAATTACTGGAAATAACAATCTTGTAAGTGATCAAGTAGGATTTTCAAGGTAAGTGGCTCTTTGTCTTAACGTTAAAATCACACTTAAATAATGTTTTAAGAGTCATGTTTACTCTCTGCGATCGAAGAATTATGCGGGAAAATTGTTATTGTCCGCGTCACAAAAAGTGTGTTTATTGCAGTTATATACCACAGGGAAACTTGAAACTTGGCTACGGACTAGCCTATAGTTTAACAAAAGTACCCAAGTTGAAACAAGTGGTATAGTATTTGCCAAAAAAATGATCAGTCCGTTTGTTTAGCTGAGTATAATAGAAGGCGAACCTAGAAGGGTATGTTTAGCACTTAAAAGTTAACTTTTCTTACAGTATTTGCTTCCATCTTCTGTATAAGGAAAGAATAGTGATATTTAATTGCTAGGGAAAGATCAATCGAACTTAGTAAATTTTTGACACCTCATTTAACCCGTGTAAACTACACTTTTGCAGAACAACATAAAAATCTGAATCAGCTCGCAAATTATGCGGGCGCCCGAGGAAACAAGTCTTCGCTGATCTGGTTTTGTACCTTTTTATGAAAACTAATAGATATATTTGAGTACCATTTGGGTCAGTGATTCAGTGATTTATTCTCAATACCTCCAGTTTCCTCTAGATTCAGTTGCTGTCCAGGTTGCATAGTGTTTTAGAAAGAGTTTGACCGTCTACTTGATCCACAACTAGCTACAACTGACGATGACCGTTTCGCAAATAAATTGAATTGGTCCTGTCATTTGATTTTCAAAGATAAATTACTTTTAAAACAGTCAAACTGAGGACCATTCTAGTAAAGGGAGAGCCTTGTTAACCCTTATCAGTAACCTGAGAAAGTTGGCGTTTTAGATCAAAACTGTGGTTTTTTATAATTATTCGATAAGAGATCAGCAGAAATTTGGCCGATAAGCCGGCGTGTCAGCTGTTTTGCCTCGTCTCCAGCAAATGTTGTCATCTTTGTCGTTTTTTACAAGATAGTTTAGCAAAGTAAGGAATTACTGTGGTCCATTATTAACTTCGAACCAAGCAGATGAGTTCACAGTAAACGTTTCTTTGTATTGGAGTATTCTTCTCCACATTTTAATGATGTTTAAAGCCACTGATCATTTTAATGAAATTGTTACGCAATTTTATTTTCCTAAAATTGGAAAGAGTTTATACATATAAAAGTTGTGTTTTTGTCTCCAAGCGACACATCTTAGGGTTTGTGAGATACAGCTTCTGAAAGGTGATCTTCATCACGATTTCAATCGATCGACCAAAGCGTTCATGAAATCTTTTGAGTCTTATCGCCAATTGGTTATTTTGCTTTGAGGACCAATTTGCATTAAGAATACTTTTTATGTTATAGTATGCAGCATACCTTTCGTTCTTTTATTGTTTTGATCTGTTCTTTTTGAGAAACTGGACTGTAAACATTTGCAAGGAAGCCATTTGTTAACTTTCCTTTGAATTTCCGGGGCAGATTTATATGTGACGTCACGATGGCCAGACACCTCGGTTTTTCATTCGCCAATACCGGCGCTTGTGCCCAGGCCCAAGTTCATCACTCCCTCCAATCTCGTTCCCAGAGTCCGCGTTACCCTAGACCAGCGGTGGGGAACGAGGGACTCTGGGATAAAGCGTTTCGGATCGTATTTTCATTGGCTGAAATCTGAGCATGAGCAGTTAGACCGGAAGTGAAAGTAGCTGTAATTCGTCCCCAGATTCCCAGATTTGGCCTCCGTTCCTAGAGCCCGTGTTACCTTTTCCAGCGGAGTCTTGAGACCAAAATGGCGGACAAAACACCAATGAAAGAGTGAAAGCTTTGCCTGGAGGTGTAGAACTACAGTACGTTTGAAGATGTTGTAATTCCGGCCCGGCTTACCTGCAGAATACCCCGCCACTTATTTCCATCTCATTGAATAACAAAAGTGCCTATTGTGTTAGGCCTCGTTCTTCAAAGCGTTCCGACACATGTAAATGAAGTGGCCGGGTATTCTGCAATTGCTCCTCCGGCCCTATAAGACATGCGATAGATTTGTTTGGGGAAAAATCTAAGAACAAGAACCTTTTAAATGTTCTGGAAAAGTTGACCGGATTAGTTGTTGTGTATGGTGACGGACTTACGAGAAATGAAAGTTGCAGCAGCTGTTGTAGTCGTGCAAAACACTTTTCTGAATCTGGGAACGAGGTTGTTTTAGGACTTGTTTGTGGCTTCACACGAAAAACAAGAAAGTCCCTTGAGGCTGTAGAGAGGAAAAAAGCCAGTGAGAGTCCGAAGACAGGAGAATAATGACAATCGAAGAGAGGTAAACATCATGCTATCGAACTAATATTATTAACACCTCCCCAGCCATCACAGAGTTATCCTTTGAGGCTGGAAGTCCTCAGTGATATAAATAATGCTTTCACAATTTAAAGAATTAGCTTGTTCTGTTTGCATAATTTTCAAATTCATTTTTTTATACATTCCAAACTGTCCCTTTTCTTATACTTCAAACATATAAAATACACTTACAACTTCGAAGTAACATTAATATAAAATTTATAACACTATTTACTGTTGATTTTACTTTCGAAGTAAAACAGAACATTATTTTTTGATAACAATTGAACGTTGATTTTCATTATCTTTTTCCATAGGACAGGTTGTTTTCCTGGTCCAAAGACAATCTGAAGGACAAAGAGGTTATGATGTACTTAGTGTTGGAAAGGTGTCAGATTCTATCACATCCCATTCACCAGATCTTATTCCTGTTTTTGTTGCTTTAATGTTGAACCTAATAAAGCAGCTGAATTATTCTCTGTTGGTCAAGTTAGTCTTGTGGCCAAGAACACTAGTAGCAGTCTATGGGAAGAGAATCACTGAAGCACCACCACCTGTAGAGCCCCATGACCCCTGCCTCTGCTACTCCTACTAGTTCAAAAGAAAACCGGCCAATGAACTATGTACTTCAGGTCATGTAGCTGAGACTGCTTCTGATGCAGTTGAATGACACAGAGACAGAAGGTGATGGGGAAAAAAGTCTAAGGAACTGGAAACTTTTCATGTTTTATTTTAGGGCACAGCCTAGGGGCATGAAATATGCCTTTGAGGCTATGCATTTTATAACATTTGTTATAGGTCCTTTACAGTGAACACATGGCACATCATATTCTTCATGGTCAGTTTGTGTACCCCAAAGGTGGGGAGGGCAACGATTTGTGTGGTGCCAATGACCTTTAAATGGAACATGGTCAAGAATGATAAGGGTGTTCTGAAAGCAATATGTGGGAACAAAACTCTCAAAGCAGTTCAAAGATCCACTTCTTCTAGTTAACTGCTAAACGAAACATCAAAGCAGTATGACAGGGAAAGCAACATTTCCCCAAGTCAGCAAGCCATACTGATTGAAGCAAGCCATACTGATTGAACTTATCAGCAGTCAAAAGCCCTTCGAACATCAGCGAGGAAAGAGTCTTCAAAGCTTCCCTTCCATTTCTAAGAGCCCTTTAGATCAGCTGGACATATTTGCTTTGAACTCCTAGTTAACTAAAAACAAGAAATGACTAGAGAGCTAATCCACACAGCTGCGATGACTTTGGATGTGATGATGCTCATGAAAGTGATGGGTCAGGAAGACGAAGAGATCATTTCTCTAGATGAAGGATTCGTTTAATCTCAGAAAACATAAACATTAATGTACATTCCCTAGAGCATCAGCTTTCTTCACTATGTTACATCAATATTGGTATTACTTTAAATTTGTCAACTGAATACAATTTATATTTTCAGTCCCACAAAATGAGGAATTTCACTTGCATAGTGGATCACATATTGCTGATACAGTGTACATGAGTACTTTCCACTCTAACTTACAGTGTAATAGGCACTTCACACCAATGAGGCAATTTTTGTCATGGACAGGGGTGGGGGTGCAATTAAGCCCTACTAAACATTCAAAAGGTCCCAATAACAACATGGAATCCCAAATGACTCAAACTACAGTTATTTGCTTATTAGTTACCCCTGCTCCATAAACTTCTCACTGAAATATTACTGTTATTTTTGTTTCTCCTGATGGTTCACATTATGGAGATTCTACTGCACATGTCTTCTTGGGAAGGTGTTTCTGAATAATACTGAAAAGATCTGCAGCCATATCTTTACTGTACACTTGTATGATGGATTCCTTCTTTTGTACAGAGATAAGGTCTGGCAAGTGTTCAAGGACCAAAGAAATTATTTCAATTGGAAACCCACTGGACAGGGCCACATTGTGCACAGTGCTTCTCCCAATATCTTTTTGGAGTTGAAATCTATATTTCTCCATGTCTTGTTTGATTTTAAGTTTGGCCTCAGAAGTAAATAATTGGGAGTTACCCTCATTCTGTTCAGTGAGGGTCATCTCAGACTCGTCTTGAACACTGAGTGCCTCAACCTGTTCAGCTGCATGCACAAGCATACAGTTTTCACACTGACAGTGTAGCCTGTAGATCTTGAGGTTGATTGTCTGGAACCTTGTGGTCAAACTGATTTAAAATAATTTTTCTTTTACATTCCTTGGACTGGACATAGGACCGCATGGCTTCTGGTATGTTTTTTACAGGCTTTTGGAATGTCATAAGAATAATAAATGTCAGCCCTAGCTGCAAGGTCATTTCTGCCAGCCCTCCCAACCTCGTGTATCTTACCCCAGTGTAAAATATTCTGTGAATGTCATTGCAGTCAATCCCAATTGCAAATGCCACAGTCACGAACAACACGCTGGCTTGATTTCCCATTTACTAGTTCATCTACTATTCTCCTTCTCTCATGCTTGGAATATTGGGCATGATACATGGTAAAAAGTCTGTTCTTTGCTGACGGCTCTGCTGAAGGGTGGTATTGGTCTTTGCCCATTTCATTGGAAAATACAGGAAACAGCCTCAAATTGTTTCTAGATTTCCATAAATAAGAGTGAGGGGCGTTTCCAGCCTCTTTGATAATTTTGAGTTCTGCAACAATTGGCTGCAAAATTCTATCCAATTTGTCATCGCCCCTATCAGGACGCACATGGGAGGCGTAAGACCTGTTTGGACTACACTCAACTGTTACCCGGCTGGACAGTCTTAAGGCAGTTACAATGCCACTTTTTGTAGCTGCTGTTGCTGTGCCTGTAAGTGCCAGTAGTGACACTCAGATGGGAACAAATTTGTCAACAGGCTTATTCTTCCATATGCTGGACGAAATGTGGCCCTTCACAAATAACAGAAAAGAAGGTATAAATATAAATTTGTGTCCCACGTGATGTTTAATTTGTAATTATGTAATGACTGAAGTACACCATCCCATAAAATGGTTCATTTCCCATCCATCTTTCTCTTTTCATGGGTTGCTCGTTATTTTATCTCTAAAAACATGAGTTGCATGGATGAGAACCACTCTCTGGGTATTTACGCTTTCTGATTGCTTTCATTTCACAAGCTAGTTATTAACCGGTTTGAATGATAAAAAATGTAGACAGACAGTCAGACAGACAGACTTTATTTATGCACCATAAAGTAAAAGCTGTACAGTGTGGGGTCATATGAAAGATTTTAAAAATACAATAAATGCCTGACTAAAAAAACTATTGCAAGTTATTAGCCAGTGAGGTACACTGCAGCAAGTTTGTGGTAACAGTCCTTGGATATAAATTACAATGGTTTGATATTTTCTAGCTAGCAGGGAACCAATTAGATATATTCAAGGATGTCTATTTATCAAACATGACTTTTTAACGGTTTTGATTGAAAATAATAACGCATTCAGTAGGAAATTGGTCTATTCTGATCAGATGGTTTTAATATAAGTAATAACAACTATCAGCATTTGCAGTGAACATAATCTTTTAAAAATGTACATTGTACACATGCACACTCAGTTACTTCAAGTTTGAAAACAAAGCAACACGACTAGAAGAAGAGATATATTATATAAATACCATTCAAGAACCAAATGAGCCTCGTTCACAACAATGGCTTGCACCCTTTCGCTTTAAGCATTTTGGCAACATTCTTGTTGTCCACGAATCGAATACTTCAGGGTGCCCAAACATCAAACATTTCTTGATATCTTCCGGGATGGTGACTTTTCCTTCCCCTTCTTCTTCTCCCACACTTTGTAAGACACACACATTCAACACTCCTTCCAGTTTTTGCACCTGGTCTCTCATAAACGCCCTCAAAGGCGAAACTACTCCGTAAAAACTAGAATCTTAAATTAAGACGTTTTTTCGTCTTAGAGACTGGTGCCTAGATAAGATGCGCATTTGTATTAAATTAAGATTCGTCGTCTTACTTTTATAAGATGATAAATCGTCTTAGAACAAGATGTCAACCTCTTAATTTTAGTTGCCTGACATCTTAAACACGAGGTGCCTAGATAAGATGGGTTTTCGTCTTAATTTAATATTTCAACTCGTCTTATTTTTCCGGAGACCGTTACATTTCAAAAATTGATTGCGCGTATTCTTTTTTCGCGTCGCGGCTTGCCCGCTCAGTAAAACGAGAATGAACAAATAACCACAAAACATATTTTAACCAAAAACGCTTTATTACACCACTAAATTAAAATAATTCAGCTCAAACACAAAAGGAAAGATAGAACAACAAGCTCATCACCGTATCTTTGCTTTTTTTGCGGCCCTTTGCCAGTCTTCTTTGCATGCACTCACGCTGAGCTTTTCAGTGGCGAAGAAAGGAAAAAGCGTCAAATATGGTTGAATACGTCTTCCTGAAGATTTTCTTTTGATGGTACAGATCCGTTGCTTGTGTATATTTTTCCCAACAGTTGCCATTACATCTTCTTCTCAGTAAACTTATCTTTATGCAGTTGCTTTGGACAAACTGTCTTTGAACTTCACAGACATTCTTTCCGTTTTATCGACCCAAGTCTTCAGCATTAAATAATGTATGAATTCACCAACACCAGTTGAAAAATATGTCACTGCACGTCACAACAATCTACGGGCATAAAAATGTCAAATTGATCGAAGAAGTCATATGCAATTCATGCCGTGTCGGTCTGTTCAACGAATTGAGTCAAGCACAAAAACGTGCCTGTTTCCTCTGCAGTACGCATTTTGGATCGAAACTAACCAATCACGGGAGGGCAGCAGAACTTTCGATCCTTTTCAGTTGAAAGCTTTGAAAGAAATCTGGGTTGTTGCGAAAACTAAGACCCCCGAAAATTAAGACCCGAAAACTAAGACCCCCTTATTTTCTTTGTTTTTGCCAAGAAAACTAAGACCCCTTCATTTTTATTGTTTTCGCCAGGGTCTTAGTTTTGGCAAAAACGTAGACTAAGACCCGAAAACTAAGACCCCTCATTTTCTTTGTTTTTGCCAGGGTCTTAGTTTTCGCAACAAGGTAGCCTAAGACCCGAAAACGAAGACCCCCTCATTTTCTTTGTTTTTGCCATGGTCTTATTTTTCGCAAAAACGTAGACTAAGACCCCCTTATTTTCTTTGTTTGTTTGTTTGTTTGTTTGTTTTTTTACCGGAATCGTAGGTTTTACGGCCGTGTTATGTAATGTTGAACTTTTTGTTATCGTTGTTGGTGTTTCAGTTTCATCCTTCAAGGGAAGGAAAAATTCTCAACACCACATGTACAACAGCGTCAAAAGCTAAAGAAGTACAGTTGTTGTTATTGTTATTGTTATTGTTATTGTTATTGTTATTGTTATTGTTATTTGTAATCCTTGATTTTTGATTGCTGCAATAATCACTGGAAGGTTATCTCAATTACCAGACGTAATCGGAGGAAAGAGACGAGGCATACTCGTGTGCAAAAATAACTGGACTTAGGCCTAGCTGAATTGAGTTCCTCTCGTGTGAAGTACGGCGTCTTACCTGGGCCTTAAGAGCGAATGCCAGTAAAAACGAACATATGCATGGATGAAAAAATGAAAGAAATAGATTTTTCAACTGTTACCGCTAAAAATTTTGCTCGTTTTTTACTGACATTCGCTCTTAACGTGTTATGATAAAATATCATCATCATCATCATCATCCGGGCAACGTGGTATCAAGATACCAATAGTGCAAGTATGATGAAATAAAACAGTTCAATATGTTGAGTGAAGACGTTGTACCATTGTGGTGGATTTTCCGTTTTTCAATTTGCAATTAAAGTAATTGCGATGAGATGATCATTTCTTTACTTTAGAAAATAAAACTATAGTAAGATATATCCAATACTAAGGAACGGAGCCCTTAATCCTTGTGTTTTTTGACAAATATTGTCAAAAATGCTGTTAAAAAAGAAAAGAAAATAAGGGGTCTTAGTTTTGGGGTCTAAGTTTTCGCATAAAAAGGAAAAGAAAAAAACCGGGTAGAAAAGAAAATAACCTGGCAAAAACAAAGAAAATAAGGGAAGTTTTCCGGTCTTAGGGTCTTAGTTTTCGGGTCTTAGGGTCTTAGGGTCTTACGGTGGCCCATAAGGGACAGCACTTTCAATAATAATTTTCACAAACATTTTAAAAGAAAAGCACTTACAATTGAATTATACACTGCAAAGAAAAGAAATCCCCGCACCCAGCAAACAAAATAATCTTGCACACTACAAACAAAATAAACTTGAAATGCAAACAAAATAAATCTCCACACTGCAAATAAAATAAGTTACCGTACTGCAAACAAAATAAATCTTCACACTGCAAACAAAATAAATTACTGCACTGCAAACAAATAAATCCGCACGCTGCAAACAAAATAAATCTGCACGCTGCAAACAAAGTAAATTTCCACACTGCAAACAAAATGAATTACTGCACTGCAAACAAATAAGTCCGCACGCTGCAAACAAAATAAATCCGCACGCTGCAAACAAAATAAAAAGTTCTGCGCGCGCAGGTAGACGCAAAGTACTGGGACCAAGTCTTCCGGTTCTTTGGCGCCAAAATTTAACAACATGGAGTCCAGTGAGAGCGATTTGAGCGATGCTGAAGCTAGGGAAGGAATTGTACATGACAGTTTACCCTCTGGTTCTGAAAGAGAGCTTATTGAATATTATTTCAACAGAGGGCTAACGTACAGGCATATAACGCTGATGTTAGGAAAACATCATGGTATAGATATCAATGAACGAACATTGAAACGAAGGCTTAAAGACTATGGCCTGAGAAAAAGGGATGCTGTGAATGCTGATCTAGTTGAACGCGTAAGAGATTTGATTTTGCTTGAAATTTGCACTGGTCCAGACAGCCTCAGTGGTTACAGAACTATGTGGCATGTACTACGCCTCAGACATAACATTCATGTTCCCCGACGTTTGGTTGAATCGCTAATGAGGGAAGTTGATCCTCGTGGAGTGGAAATAAGGAAGCATCGATCACTTCGCCGGAGAATGTACGTGTCACCAGGACCTAATTTCTGTTGGCACATAGACGGGTATGACAAACTTAAGCCGTATGGCTTTTGTATTCATGGTTGTGTGGACGGCTTCAGTCGGAGGATTCTATGGCTAGAAGTTCAACGGTCAAACAAGAATCCGCAGCTGACTGCACAATACTTCTTCAACAATGTCAAAGCTGCACATGGATGTCCAGCACGTGTCTACACTGACCGTGGAACTGAGAACGGAATAACTGCTGCAATGCAGTGCTACTTACGGGCAGAAGGAGTTGATGAACATGCGGGGGTCAAAGCTCACAAATATGTTAAAAGCGTCAGAAACCAAAGAATAGAAGGTTACTGGTCACACTTCAGAAAACAGCGTTCAAGTTGGTGGATCGATTTCTTCGCTGACTTGCACGAGTCTGACATTTTAGACCTCACTAGTGAGATTCACACAGAAGCACTTTGGTTCTGTTTTGCAGATATCCTGCAGGATGATCTTGATAAAGTAAAGGATTATTGGAATTCTCACCGCATCAGAAAGTCGAAGCATGCTACTGTGTCAGGTGTCCCAGACATGATGTACTTTCTTCCCGAAGAATTTGGTGCAATTGACTGCCTATTTCCAGTTTCAGACAAGCTAAGAGAAATGGAAAACAAGTTGCAAGAGATGAGTGGTGAGGATGAAACCGACCCAGTTTGGGAGGAATACTTTCAATATGTCATGGAAAGAAATAGTTTGTCACACCCAACCTCTATTTTCGAGGCAGGGAAACTCTTTGAAAAGCTTGTTCGGTTTGCAAAAGGCTGAGGAACATTCAGTCCGTTTGAATGTGCTTTGCATTTCCAATGCAAAACAGTCATTAAGCCGGTTTGTCTGCAAACAATAATATTCACGGCAAATAATGGGTAAATTTAGCCTTCGGCTGCCAATTTAGTTCAAGTTTATTACCATGTAAACTGAGGTTAATGAACCTTGAGATCTACTATGTTCAAGCTGTACAAAGGAGTGCTACAGTACTCATTACAAAGTACCTTTATTCTATGTCAACCAATGTCAATCGTTTCAATGAGCCCCTGTACTGTTAAGTAACTGTAGACATCCAGTCCAAAGTGCAAGAATAGCAGCATCAATTGCTACCTGTTTGTAGTACAAGGCAGCCTTATTCCTAGGCAAAGTCCACAGTAATTTACCTTGCATTTACTAGGTTCTACAAAGGTTCCATTTACGCTATCACATGTTCACCATGCACATGTGCTCCCCTAAAAACGATATCCACTGCCTTTCTCAGCCTATTCCTTCAGGGCTTTGGTTCTGTCACAACTGTTTTTCCCTCCCAACCCCCCTTTATTCTGGATAGAACCTTTGTCTTGCTCTGTTATAAATAAAAAGGAGATTCATGATTTCAGAGGGTGACACCTAACAGTGTACAATGCCATCAGTATGGCCCTCTATAGCTACTAGAGAAGGAGCTTTAGATGTAACAACTCTATATGTATGGTTTAGTTAAAAAAACAAAACAAAAAAAAAAACACAGCAACAACCTTTAATAGGCTGCTGACACTTATAATTGCTACATATAAAAGTTCCAAAGGTACACATGAAAAGCAATTCATATATACATAGGTTCACAGTGAAAAAGACTTTGTACTCTTATTTACTCTAACTTTTCATTTCCTTAGTATGCATAAGGACTTTATATTGTTCTAGTGACATTTATTTCTATATATATATAGTTTTTATATCGAATATTACCTTGACAGAATCTGAGTGGCTCTGTAACATAGTTTTCCTGTCCTAGCTTCAAATAAACAATGGTGGCAGGGAAGTGCAACCCTTGGCTGCACTTTACCCCACAGTAAGGCTTAGCCCTTACAGATAGGTCCGGAAAAATATCCATTCCAGGGTGTGGACCCCCGGTCCCACCTGATCTGTACTCCACCCAGGAGGGCCCCCCTCCTGGTTCCCCTTAGTTCCCAGTGACTAGGGGATATGGGCCTCACCCTACTGGAGACTGATCAGGACCTCTGTCCAGGATGGCTACCCCCGGTACCACCCGATCTTGTCTCCCCCCAGGAGAGCTCCTCTCCTGGTCCCCCAACCCCTAGAGTAGTGCGCTTCCCTGCCACCCAAAATTTTGCCCATTACTCTCTCGTTGTGTCTTTTATTTATATTATCGCTGCCAAACCAACTCTCTATCGAAAAAGGGTTCATTAATACCAGTTTTTCATCGAGGGATGGAGGGGCGGAAGGGTGGGCTTGAAAACATGTATAGGTGTTCATTTGATTATGGCAACACACAAAAGAACCAACTTAGTTCTTTTGATTCTGGTTGTTATTACTTCACTTAGAATCCTCACGAATCTTCGTGGCAGCAATACAGTAAAATTCCCTGACTTTTCACTGACCTTAAAAAAAAACATGTTTTTTCTCCTCACTTTTCCCTAATCTTGGCAATTCCACATTCCCACAAAAAATGGAAATGCTGCAGAACAGAACGTATAAATTTAATTTTGAAAATACATCACATTTTGCATTTAAATCTTAATAATTTAAATATTGTCGGTAACTAAACTGTCTAAAACAGTCCACCGTTTCAATTATGTTTGTTACTCTGTTGATGTCTTGGGACTTGCTAAATCTGCTTTCAAGTGAAAAATCTCAACGGACCCTTCGGTGTCACAATTAAACGTACAGTACAAACAGATTTCCCGTGGAAGTTTAGGGTTTCCAAAATATTATGGGTAAAAACCGTCCCCAGTCAACGACATTGGACGAAAAAAGTACTTAATTGTAAAACCTTACTTCGAATAACCAGCATATGTTCATAATGGTAAGAACGTCCGGTAATCATACCAGTGAGAAATTCACTAGGGTTGGTCTATATGTAATTGTAAATGGCTTACTGAATTCCAACAACCACGACAATTTTAGTAACAAAAATATTCAGCACTGCCAGAATACTAGGTTGTTAACAAACTCAACAGATGATTACAGCTTAACATTGTGAAAAGCAAGTCTAAACAGTAGTCTTGTAGCAGTTTAGTTCAAAGGCACGTTTCTTTGTTCAGTCACCTGTGCCTTCCTTTAAGAACATTTAGATACCACGTTTTAGGGTAACCCAAACCCGTGATCCTCAAAAATGTCTTCCATGAACTTAAAGGAAAATTCATTACTGCTACAAGTATCTCTCTTGTTCACTGGGATAGTTATGGTAAGGGAACATGTATTTGCACTTATTCTTTTTTCAACTGACCCACTGTCATGATCAAAGACTAACTTTCCCGAGAAGTTGGGGAAGCGAGAACCACTTCCAAATTGCAATACATCACTCAATGTGAGAACTTTGAGTTCTGCATCATTTTGCATATGATCACCAGCAGTAGAGGAAGTAGTTTCAGGATAAGGGTAAACATGACATTTCAATTTCCCCTTACTGACACTGCGCAGGAAACTGTGCCAGTTGTAAACAATCTCGGTTTCTTTCTCATGTACTTCAACTCCTGGAGTTGAAAAACAAGGTAAAAAGCAGCTTTTAACATCCTCGACAGAAACCTCCACATGCATTAGCTTCTTTATACCATCACTGGGAAATCTACATAACAACTCTTTAACCCCAAATGAAGCTAGACCCTTCCTAAAACTATAAATTTCCTCGGCAGTACTATAGATGACTATATGCTTGATACATGCGTTCAAAAGATCATTTTTGTCTTCTAATGTAACAGTTGCTTTAGTGTAACCCATATCAAATCGCTCAGGAAATGAATTGACAGCATCCAGAAATGATGCTTCATCACAGCAGGAAGAAATGGTCTTTAGTTTGGTCAGGAATTCACATTCATGTGGAACTTCATCCAAATCAGGTTCTTGAGGGATGTCTAATATAAATCCTGCTACCATACGAGTAAAAAAATGGGGCCCTGGGCAACCATTGATAATGGCAATAGCAACAAGTTTACCAAATAACTCAAATAACCCTTTATCCAAGGCCTCTAGGTTGTGCCTAAAAGTGATGCAAGGGTATGTGCCCCTTACCAGTGTACCATACACACCAAAACCACGGAAAAATTCTGAAAAGAACTCCCTTGTTACCCCTCCAGAATCTATTGCATCCTCCCCTATGAACTTAACTGTAACTCTCGCTTTAACATCTTCATCTTCCAAGCATTCAAATACCCTTGATACAATATTTTTTCTAGTGATTTCAATAAAGGTGAACTGCTCAGTTGGAACACTCTTTAATGTTTTTTCCAATGCTTCTTCCAAGGACTTAGGAGGAACTTCTTCAGACTTTTCTTCCAATGTGTTTTGCACAAGGGCGTCCTGACTCAGACTCTGATCAATAGCACATTTTAAAAGGAAGTCATCAACATTGCTAGAATCTAAAATGTGAATTAACATAAAACATTATTTATAAATTTAAGTATCAGTTTTAATTATTATGTCATTTAGAATTCACAAATGCCCAGAAAAAAATTACAATAATAAGAGAATCAGATACAGCTTAAGGCCTGCATGAATGGCTATTATTTGCATGAACAGGGGCATGAAGCAATTTGCAACTAAATCTTGTCTGTTTGCCCCTGACAAGTTCACATTAGAGGCACGTTTGTGAGTAGAGAAAGCATTTTCAAATTACAAGGATAAAAAAGAAGCACCAAACAGTGGCCCACGGCACAAACAAATGTTATTGAATTAATGGTTCAACAACAATCATTATATACAGTAACACTGACAGTACACTTTGGCTGGCTGAGAAGCCAAAAAGTAGAGGCCAAAAAATTACATTGAATGAATTAAAATATATTTATGAAATATTTTGTTTTGTTTCTTTTCCCTATATGGTCTAGTTTCTTCACAGTTAGTAAATGTTTGCCCTGGCATTATTTTTATAACTTGCACCCGTAAAGTGAATTCAGGCTGAGTTGCCCATCTTAAATTCAAGTGCTGAATTATACATGTATTCATGCCAAAAACTATTGAAAGCTGAATGGCAAGTAAGTGAAGCATTGGCAGGATTTGACAAGTAATTAAGGAGGAGTGCAGTTATATAGATGTTTACTATGGTGGCACGGGGAACAGAGTTGTCTGTTGTTTGAAGGGGTTACTTAGTTTGCAAAGAAACTCTGGTGCTGCTGCAGAGGGGGAGTAAAACACGAAAATTTAGTTTTATCAACTGAGTTGATAAAAGTCAATTTACCACAATACTAAGATTTAAAAGCTGACGTTTAGAACACTATCCCTTCATCAAAGCAAATAATATTCTGTTTTACGTTATCCTCACAGAAGAATAATTTGTACACTGTTCAGCTTCACAGCTATCATTTGCGGCATAATGCACCAGTCAATGTAACCACCCCCCCCCGCCCCCCTCAACCTGGGACTGGGCAGGGACTTGGAATTTGTAGTCAGTGAAAGTAAGAAAATGTCCTCTCCCCCCCCCAGAAAATGTTTTTGATCCAATGTCCTTGCCCTTGGGGGCTTCTGAGAAAAATGTAGATCACATAAACAAAAAGAAGGTACACTTTCAAGTCACCACTTATTTTCAAATTTTGTTCTTCTCTTTCTGTTAACTACTGTAGGTTCTTCTCTGGATGAGCAAGGTGACCTAAGATTAAAGAATAAGGCTGTTTGAAATATTGGTAATCACATTATCAGGGTTTGTCTTCTGGCTAACTGAATACTATGTCCATTTTGCTTTGAATCAAGAATGAAGATAATGCGTGTAAAATTAGTATACCGCATGAAAATGAAACCGCTGACCACAGAAGAGTGAATGCCCCACTCATTCCCCAGTCCAGGAGGTGAAGATCGTGATTTCCAGCGTACTTCCCTCCTACCAGAAGACCAAAATGGAGTGAATGTGAAGTGAACGTCCCCACATTACCCCGTCCAGGCCAGGGTTCAAGGGGGGGGGGGGGGAGGTTACATTGACTGGCGATAACATTGAAAGCAAATGTTGCACAATTCACAGTATAGGGCTAAAAAAACTCACCTTCAAGGCTTGCTGGGGCGTCAGGAAGGTTTCCATTGTCATCATCACCATTCAGGTCAGTCAGGTCAATGCTTTCTTGAGGGTGGGGGGTAGAACATCCTGCACGCCCAGTGAAATATTTTGCAATACCTCCATCTTGTGCGCATTCTTCCGCAGAACTGTTGTCGGTGTCATCACCCCTGTCTTCAAATTCCTCAGTTGGGATCAAGAGAAACGTAAGACGCTTGTAATCTTTCCCTATTGCTTTCTTATACGAGGAGAGTACAAATTGTTCTTTCGTGCCAGGAACAAAGATGACCTCGCTGAAATCAGGAAAGAGCAAAACATAGGAGATGGACCCATCAAAATTCTGGTCAAAGCTGGAGTGCTTGGCGATAGCTTTCTTGGTGATCTCTTGTCTGTCAGCAGTAGATTTCACTGTCACGGAGTGCGTCTTTCCATGTCGAGCCTTCAAAATCCCATCGACCTGGGACGCAATGCCGACCTTCACTTCAACATCTGTGACCTTGTTCGTAGGTATTGTCGACTTGCTAGGTGGGGTTTTCTTCTTTTTCTTTTTTGGAGGTTTAAATCCTTCCTGCCGTTCGTCCTCTCGAAGCGAGTAAAATTCTTCGAAAGTTAAAGTACGTTCGGACTGTTGTTCTGTACTTGTTCTGTTGTTCTGTACTTCTGTACTTGCTCCCGGCAAATTATTAGCAGTTGTTCCTAAAACACGGGATATTTCCTCTTTAACAGCGTCTTTGATTTCTTGCCTGAGGAAAGACACCATCTCCGAATCCCATGAGGAGAGTGCCCTACTCGTACCCAGAGCCCCTCATTTCTTTTGGTCACGAGGTCCTACCTTCCTGCGCGCGCAGAAGATTTTATTTTGTTTGCAGTGCGGATTTATTTTGTTTGCAGCGTGCGGGTTTATTTTATTTGCAGTGCAGTAATTCATTTTGTTTGCAGTGTGGAAATTTACTTTGTTTGCAGCGTGCGGATTTATTTTGTTTGCAGTGTGGAAACTTACTTTGTTTGCAACGTGCAGATTTATTTTGTTTGCAGCATGCGGAGTTATTTTGTTTACAGTACGGTAACTTATTTTATTTGCAGTGTGGAGATTTATTTTGTTTGGATTTCAAGTTTATTTTGTTCGCAGTGTGCAAGATTATTTTGTTTGCTGGGTGCGGGGATTTCTTTTCTTTGCAGTGTATAATTCAATTGTAAGTGCTTTTCTTTTAAAATGTTTGTGAAAATTATTATTGAAAGTGCTGTCCCTTATGGGCCACCGTAGGGTCTTAATTTTCGGGGTTCTTAGTTTTCGCAACAACCAAGAAATCTGTTCCTGTCAATTTAAGACGCACTGCATCTTAGTTAAGATGAATTGCTCTTAACTATTTTCAAATCATCTTAAAATTTATTTAAGATCACGAAAAATCTTATTTTAAGATGTTCTCTGACTTAAGATAAGATATTTCTAAGTACCTAACTTAAAATAAGAAGTGTAATTCTTAAATTAAGATATGATAAAATAATGCGTCTTAATTTAAGAATCAAGATATCTTAGTTTAAGACGTATTCAAAGCCTTAAATTAAGACGGTAAGAATCTTACAAAGAAATAAGAGTGTGGTCATCTAAATTTAAGACGTTTTTGACTCACTTAAGGGTATATCATCTTAAAATAAGATGATTTCGGTCTTAATTTGAGTTATTATCTATCTTATGTAAGATGCCTAACATCTTAATTTAAGATTTTAGTTTTTACGGAGTACGATAACAACAGAATCTTGCCCCACAGCAGCTTCGAATGTAATCGAACATCGAGGAGGAAAATCGGATAAAAGATTTTCCGAAACCTGTCGGCAATGCCACCAGCACACCTTTTTTCTACACATATAGCTCTTTAATAAGGCATCGTACTGCTCTTTCATTAACACTTTTATCCCTAATTTTTCCATGGAAAACTCAATTGCCTCGTGGAATAGTGACTCCATTTGATAACACCGGATGTGCGAATACCTGACGCCTGCGCAGTTTGACCGATCACAGGATTCTTGTTTTCCGGTTAACGCTTTATCCCAGAGTCCCTCGTTCCCGACCGCTGGTCTAGGGTAACGCGGACTCTGGGAACGAGATTGCACTCCCTCCTGGTCGGCTGATACCAGAGCCTGACGATCCCACCGCTGACTGAACAGATCGTAGGCTCTGGGGACGAGAATGCCATCACCGGATGTCGTGAAATTCACGACATCCGGTAGCGCATGTCTAATTCGTTAAGGTGCTATTGCGCCTGCTCTATTCTCGTCCGTGGAGCTCTGGGCATGACAAGCCGGCACATTCTTTGCGAATTGATGAAATCAATATATTAATTTTAAAATGCCCTGATTAATTCAACCGGAAATAAAACGTTCTGCGTACAAGCCAAAAAAATTTAACGTTATTGCGCATACAGTTTGAATCGGCCAATAAAAATTTTTGGCCGTTACCAGAGCTACAAGAGACGTAATTTTAAAAAAAGCCGCGTAGCTCTGGGGATGAGAATGAAACGTGACTTAAAGAACTTCTTGGTGTTTTACTTCCGCCCATTTTTATTGGTTTCAAACCAATCAAAATCGATCCTACACCGGAACTTTCGAGAGTCGCTCGTTTCATCAAGCTTGCATAGTCAAGAACGAAGACTCGAGGTACGAGATTGTTGAAGTTTAAGACTAAATATTTAAATATCAGGAGAGCTGCCACCTTTCACAAGAAAAAGTTTGAGATACCTCGAAGTAGCCAGTTAGTGTCAAGCTAATTCCTAGAGGAAAGGGTTCTAAGGAAGATGGCTTAGAGCTCTTCATCGGTGATAAACAGTATGCGTTAAATCTCCAAAACAGGTCGGAGTCACTGGAAAGTGAACGGAATTAAATCATCGAATGCTACTCGACACTGTTTGGCTAATAAGATAGATAACGTTGCTAAGATACAATACAGCAAAGGCAAATGATAAGGGGAAGTTAACTGTGACCTGTCAAAATTAACTGATAGCTGAGAAATGACTCAAATTTTAACTGATAGCTGAGAAATGTCCTAAATTTTAACTGATAACTGAGAATCCAGCACCCCTACGCAGACCCTCTTTACAGCTTACGGCACTTCTACGTCAAACAGACTCTCCTAACACGGCACACAGCTCGGCACACAGCCACTTCACAAGGTTTGGCACACAGCCACAGCAACAAACTCTAAACTGCTTCTAGAAACTGCTTCTGAAAACTGCTTCTCAAAACCTCTTGAGTAGACTGACACCCCGCTTACTTATGTACATATCACAACAAGTTCTAGAAACTTCTAAGAAATCCTATTTTTAGTAACATTACATTACAACTTACTATTTAAAGAAATTAGATAATCATTTAAATGACTAAGCATTCTATAACGTTCTGGAGAGTTCTACGGAATGTTCGGGAAGGTTCTGGGTAAAACTAGACAATTTTCGTAACACACCCATCTATTTTGCTAATGTACGATAACAGTCTGTACAGAATGGCCTTGTTTCGAGTTATTGCAAGGCAATTTTAGTTCTTCTTGCAAGACAACACTCGCATTTTCCATTTAACCGTTAATCCAAAAGAACTTTCTTAACTTGATAAACAATTAAATTATAAAGCAGCTATTGAGCATTCAGAATACCTGTCTATTTTTGCTAATTCAACAGAAAGAATAATGTATGCTTGATAAAAGTAAACTTGTGAACCGAGGTTCCTATTCTTTTTTCGAGGGGAATCCCCGCCGAATTCCAGGCGTTCCTGGACTGTAACTACATCATAACAAAAACTAATTTATGCAGCAAATAATACGCGACTACTTCTCAAGCGGTAAACATCTGAAACAATACAAGTTGGCGGAATTTCATACCTCTTAATACAGAGAAATAAGAGGTTTGATGTGCTAGAGTGTACCACGAGCTGTTTTCTTAACGGCCGCCGCCTTGCGTCCGAGCGAAATCTGTGCAAAGAGCTGGAACTTTTATATCATATGGAACATGACACGCGTTTCACCATTTGTTCGCGGTTTTAACTTTGTTTGGAGCCAGTATTGGAATTTTCTTTGCGAAGTCAGGTAAACGTTTACGGAAAGACTTTTTTCATAGCCAGGTAGCTAGATGAGTTAAGTTATTAAGCCCATTTATCTGGTTCCTGAGTGTGCTTGTGGTGAATAAATAATGCATACAGTATTCTGTTTAAAATATTCAGATGCGTGTCATTTGGTCTACAGTTCAGTTACTCAGCGTAAGTTCAAGTTGGTACTTAATATGCAGAAACTTGTTACATCATTTTTACTTAACGTGGTTTTGATAAAACAGAAAGCGCATTTCTTGGGGTAAGAAAAAGGTTTATCTGTTTTCGGTAAAAAATTGTAGCCGCTTTTAACTCAACCACGTGGCTTCGCGCCAATGCTTTAAGAAGGTTACTGGGCTGATATTTGCTATACTTCTGCCAGGTAACACGTTTAATAGACCGGCACAACATTAAATTGGAGGTTATGAGCAGTTTTAACAAGGAAAACGAACTGATTTTAAGGCGACGTTTCAAACAAGCTTACTCAGTGGGCAGTTGTTAAATGGAATGGAAATTTCAAGAAAATGTACAGAAGAAAAACAGTAATAAAGTGCAATGCTCACAAAATAAAATGAACAATAATGGAAGTATTGGTATTGTTGAATCGGGTCAAAACGAAACTACAAAGCTACGAAGTCACGCGGAAGGTGTTTACCGGTAATTAAAAAAAAAATTCTCGTTTATAAAGAGGCCCCGCAAGCTCTTCCATTTCATACGCAACCTTTGGCTCAGAGTTTGCACAAACTTTTACTTTATAAAGTCTGTTGCTGAAAGACTCTTAAAACATTTAAATGAGTCCATTCAAATAAAAGCTGCCATGAGTGGTGCCTTCTTTTGTTCATGACCGTTGATGTTTGTTGTTTTGTCTTTGTGGCATCAATGAAGAATGCCCTTCTTTCGCTTTATTGCATGAGCTCTTGTCGTGAGACATGACACTCGAGTTTTCCATGTATAATTAATCTGTTAACGAAAAAGAATTTTCTAAACTCAATAAACAGTTGATTTGTTTAGGAGCGTTTTTGGTAACTGTTATAACACCCATCTATTTTGCTAATGTACTATAACAGTCTGTACAGAATGGCCTTGTTTCGAGTTATTGCAAGGCAATTTTAGTTCTTGTTGCAAGACAACACTCGCATTTTCCATTCAACCGTTAATCTTGATAAACAATTAAATTATAAAGCAGCTCTTTGACATTCAGAATACCCGTCTGTTTTTGCTAATTCAACCGAAAGAATAATGTATGCTTGATAAAGTAAACTTGTGAACCGAGGTTCCTATTCTTTTTTTCGCGGGGAATCCCCGCCGAATTCCAGGCATTCCTGGGCTGTTACTACATCAGTCATAACAAAAATTAATTTATGCAGCAAATAATACGCGACTACTTCTCAAGCGGTAAACATCTGAAACAATACAAGTTGGCGGAATTTCATACCTCTTAATACAGAGAAATAAGAGGTTTGATGGACTAGAGTGTACCACGAGCTGTTTTCCTAACGGCTGCCGCCTTGCGACCGAGCGAAATCTGTTCAAAGGCTGGAACTTCTACATCATATGGAACATGACACACGTTTGCTACCATTTGTTCGCGGTTTTAACTTTGATTGGAGCCAATATTGGAATTTTCTTCGCGAAGTCAGGTAAACGTTTACGGAAAGACTTTTTTCATAGCCAGGTAGCTAGATGAGTTAAGTTATTAAGCCCATTTATCCGGTTCCCGAGTGTCCTTGTGGTGAATAAATAATGCATACAGTATTCTATTTAAAATATTCAGATGCGTGTCATTTGGTCTACAGTTCAGTTACTCAGCGTAAGTTCAAGTTGGTATTTAATATGCAGAAACTTGTTACATCAGTTTTACTTAACGTGGTTTTGATAAAACAGAAAGCGAATTTCTTGGGGTAAGATAAAGGTTTATTTGTTTTCGGAAAAAATGGTAGCTGCTTTTAACTCAACCACGTGGCCTCGTGCCAATATTTTAAGAAGGTTACTGGGCTGATATTTGCTATACTTCTGCCAGGTAACACGTTTAATAGACCGGCATAACATTAAATTGGAGGTTATAAGCAGTTTTAACAAGGAAAACGAACTGATTTTAAGGCGACGTTTCAATCAAATTTACTCAGTGCGCAGTTGTTAAATGGAATGGAAATTTCGAGAAAATGTACAGAAGAAAAACAGTAATAAAGTGCAATGCTCACAAAATAAAATGAACAATAACGCAAGTATTCGCATTGTTGAATCGGGTCAAAACGAAACTACAAAGCTACGAAGTCACGCGGAAGGTATTTAATTAAAAAAAACTCGTTTGAAAAGAGGCCCCGCAAGCTCTTCCATTTCATACGCAACCTTTGGCTCAGAGTTGCACAAACGTTTACTTTATAAAGTCTGTTGTTGAAAGACTCTTAAAACATTCAAATCAGTCCATTCAAATGAAAGCTGCCATGAGTGGTGCCTTCTTTCGTTGATGACCGTTGATGTTTGTTGTTTTGTCTTTGTAGCATCCATGAAGAATGGCCTTCTTTCGCTTTATTGGATGAGCTCTTGTCGTGAGACATGACACTCGAGTTTTCCATGTATAATTAATCTGTTAACGAAAAAGAATTTTCTGAACTCAATTAACAGTTGATTTGTTTAGGAGCTTTTTTTGGTAACTGTTATAACACCCATCCATTTTGCTAATGGCTATAACAGTCTGTACAGAATGGCCTTGTTTCGAGTTACTGCAAGGCAATTTTAGTTCTTGTTGCAAGACAACACTCGCATTTTCCATTCAACCGTTAATCTCGATAAACAATTAAATTATAAAGCAGCTCTTTGACATTCAGAATACCTGTCTGTTTTTGCTAATTCAACCGAAAGAATAATGTATGCTTGATAAAGTAAACTTGTGAACCGAGGTTCCTAGTCATTATTTCGCGGGGAATCCCCGCCGAATTCCAGGCATACCTGGGCTGTAACTACATCATAACAAAAACTAATTTATGCAGCAAATAATACGCGACTACTTCTCAAGCGGTAAACATCTGAAACAATACAAGTTGGCGGAATTTCATACCTCTTAATACAGAGAAATAAGAGGTTTGATGCACTATAGTGTACCAAGCGCTGTTTTCTTAACGGCCGCCGCCTTGCGTCCGAGCGAAATCTGTGCAAAGAGCTGGAACTTCTACGTCATATGGAACATGACACACGTTTGCTACCATTTGTTCCCGGTTTTAGCTTTGATTGGAGCCAATATTGGAATTTTCTTCGCGAAGTCAGGTAAACGTTTACGGAAAGACTTTTTTCATAGCCAGGTAGCTAGATGAGTTAAGGTTATTAAGCCCATTTATCCGGTTCCTAAGTGTGCTTGTGGTGAATAAATAATGCATATAATATTCTATTTAAAATATTCAGATGCGTTTCATTTGGTCTACAGTTCAGTTACTCAGCGTAAGTTCAAGTTGGTACTTAATATGCAGAAACTTGTTACATCAGTTTTACTTAACAGAAAGCGAATTTCTTGGGTTAAGAGAAAGGTTTATCCGTTTTCGGTGAAAAATTTGTAGCTGCTTAGTTTAACTCAACCACGTGGCTTCGTGCCAATGCTTTAAGAAGGTTACTGGGCTGATATTTACTATACTTTGTTAGGTAACAAGTTTAATAGACCGGCAGAACATTAAATTGGAGCTTATTGGCAGCTTGAATACGGAAAACGAACAATTTTTAAGAATAATTGCTTGAAGAGGAACTTGACAAAGAATGTGCTTTGCTTGCATCTATGGTATCATTCTTGTAGAACTGATAGGTCAAAATAGGCCAACAGATTTGTTCACAAAACTCAGCTAAACAAAAACACCAGTAAATCAGAAACTCGAGCTGTACTGCACTTGAACGGCTTCTTTTCGAAGCTGTAATGATTTACCGAAGAAAACAACAAATTCACATTACTATTTATAATAACAGCAATTGATAGCTTTTCGTGCTTGGTCGTGCTTGACTGCGTTTGATTCGTATTTCCGTCAAACCATTATTATTCTTCTGCATGTCCTCGCGTGAGGCATAGGAGAGTCAAGCGAGGCACGCAATACACGTGTATCGTGGATTTAAATACATGTATACCGACCAGTGCAAAATTAGAAAAGGAAAAACTAACATTTATACTTCTTTAAACTTCTCAGAGTTTTATTTTAGCATAAATTTAATACAAAGGGGAAGTGAAATAAAATAATTAT
The DNA here is from genome assembly GCA_964030785.1 of Siderastrea siderea. NCBI lineage: Eukaryota > Metazoa > Cnidaria > Anthozoa > Scleractinia > Rhizangiidae > Siderastrea > Siderastrea siderea. The sequence continues at coordinate 24,175,501 of OZ034976.1, read as the reverse complement.
CTAGGTGATACGTCTTCAGCTCGTAAACAGAATGGTAAAGTGACAACGTCAGATGAAAAATTTTTTTAAAAACACTACTGGGTCAAATTCTGAGTATTTGAGTATTTGAAAAATTTCGTATCAATTTTAAAGTTACAAAATTTTCCATACAAAGTCCCCTCTGTTGAATGGCCTTTGGTGACGTTTGACAAGTTGTATCTCAACAGTTGATGTCTCTATTGAGCCCAGTTTTTCTTTAAACCTACTATTTGGCTACAGGAGTTGAGACATAAGATCAAAAAACAGAACTATGAACTCACCTTAGACCGCCATCTTACCGCGTTACAGATCCAGCTACAGGAGCACCCTACGAAGGTGTCCGGAAAGAGTATGTTTGCTCTAGGAAAAATGTTTCTCGCCTTTCTTAAAAGAAAATGTTCATTTTGCTGGGAAAATGTTTTTTTTTTTTTCTGCCAGCTTCAAACTCCCTCAGAATACTTGAAAAGATGGCTGTCGCCGGGCTTGTTGTGTTGGGACTCTCATTCCCCTCTCCCCCTCTCCAACGCCCTTGTCGTCTTAGGTTCCCCAGCACCTTTCCACTGTGAAATTTCGACCATGGACCATGCCCACCTTGCAAGATAATGAGTCTAAATTTTGGTTTCAAGCTTTCTGGCTGGGAAAAAAGTATGGGTCTCCTGGGAGTGCCGAACGTCGAAATATTTGCCATTGCCACGGAATGACCTGAGAAATTGTGACCAATTGGCTTGTTGGGTCCCCCTTTGGCCAGTGGACACAGAGAAGGACCAAATTTCCAGGTTTTCATATTTACCACCAATTTGTTGTTTAATAGGAACTACTGCACCCCGAAGGCGTGCCACACCACGTCCGACTTTCCTGCAAACTCCACAACGCATACTCTATTTTGTAACACGCAATCAACCTGTCAATCTGACCTGGGTTGCTACCAATGTCTGCAAGATGCAGATCAAATGTAACGACAAGAAATTCGAGGAGGGTGCTAACAGAGTCTGTGGAGAGACTTGCAGGAAATGTAGGACGAGAAAGAAGACCAAGATTATTACCGCCTCTGATTTCCCAGAGGACAGCAGGTCTATGACTTGCCAGTGTAAGGTCTGGGGGACGATACCTGTGCGAACTGAGAAGATTATTGTCGAGAAAGCTTGTGAGTACTTGTATGACATGAATCTTATGTTTAAAATATTAGTAGAGGGATTTTCCCTCGGCTACATACATTTGACACTTGAATAAAGTTTTTATTTATTATTATTTATTCTCATGACGTGTCAGTGAAGACGCTTTAATTATTATTATAGCATAATCCACGTCTGTATGCTAAAAGCTAAACTAGCTACACAGGGTGCATAGCGTAACCTGTGAGCCTTATTATTATTATTATTATTATTATTATTATTATTATTATTACTATTATTATTATTATTATTATTATTATAATCGATCGATCGATCACTCTTTTGAACAGGTTCCTTTGTTGTTGTTTTTTCCTTGTGTTTTACTTTGTTCGTTTTTGTTTGTTTGTTTGTTGTTTGGTTTGAGCGCCACAGACTTTATCTTTCATGTTGATTGTTTGCAGTTCTTCGTCGCAACTTCCCAAAAGTTCAGTCAAAGCACGTGGCGTCTCCAAACACGTCTGTGTTCCTTCAGTGCAGGCCACCAGGCGGCTCACCACCACCGAACATCACGTGGTACAAGAATGGGAAACCGCTGCTTCTTGGGCGTGGCAAACGCGTGCGTCTCACTTACAAGAGAGACCTGGTTATCAAGCGCCTGCGCAGTAACGACTCGGGCGAATATCAGTGTGTTGCTGAGAACATGGCGGCACGCCGAGAGGGACAAGTCATAACACTTGATGTTCGAGGTTTGCAATTTGTTTTCTTATTTTTTAAGGACTGTCGTAAAACCAGAACAAAAACCAATGCCGTTTGTGTGAAAGACGCACCCCGTACCAAGCGTGGAAAACCTTGCAACCGTTGCCAAAAGCGGGAAAACATGCAACCGGTGCCAAGTGCGGGCAACCATGCATGCAACCGGTGCTGAGCGCGGAAAAACGTGCAATGAACCGGTGCAAAGCACTGGAAAGCATGCAACCGGTGCCAAGCGCGGGAAAATATGCAACAGGTGCCAAGCGCGGTAAAACATGCATTACAGGGGAGCAGGGATGGCGCAGCGGTGAGAGCGCTCGCCTCCCACCATTGTGGCCCGGGTTCGACTCCCGGTCCCGGTGACGTATGTGGGCTGAGTTTGTTGTTGGTTCTCGTCCTAGCTCCGAGAGATTTTTTTTCCGGGTACTCCGGTTTTCCCCTCTCCTCAAAAACCAGCACTTCCAAATTCCAATTAGATCTGGAGCGCATGAACACGACTTATCGAGCTTCCGAGCTCCTAAGAGTTTCGAGGGTAAACAAATTAGATTTACATATTACAAATTACTTGCAACGGGTGCCAAGTGCAGCCTGTGCAGGAAGATGTAAAGGCGATGCGGCAGTGCGAAGTGTGGGAAACGTTGCGTGAACCAAGTCACGATTGGTTTGGGTTTTGGTTCTGATTGATGGAATAAATAGCTCGTGTCTGTTTTGATTGGTTGAAGCAGCGTTGGAACATGTAGCACGAGTTTTCTTTTTGTTTTGTTTTTTAACAATGACAGAGCAAAGTAGAATTCAGGAGACATTAAAATTTGCAACACCGCTCTCTCCATGAGACCTCTCCTTCGCTCCTGCAAAGGATTTCAAGAAAGGAAAAATAACGCTAATTTTCGGGAGGCTTTGCAGCTTGCAGATTTCCAATTTAAGCAGACTGTAAGTAGCCTGTACGTAAGCGGCCTGTATTTTTTGTCAGATAACAGCTCATCTGTCGATTGTAATGGAACCAATGGGACCAAACGGCCTTGTATCGGTCCGCATTCTTCAGCATGCAATGGAAGTAACAGACCTTTGAGTTACGGTAAGTACATTATACAAAAACAATAAACTCAATTCGTCTTTCTATATATCAAAAAATGCCCGGCTATCTGTTCCCAGAAACAGACAGTTTCAATCCCTCCTCGGAGCGGATCTGGGATTTTGAGATGAGGGTTCACCCAAGTAAAATCTTGCAAATATGCAAATACATGGAGAATCGAACAGAAAGAAAAGAAAAACATACAGCGTGGTTAACCACACTGCTCGGCATCCCCCATCCTGAGCTGGAACCCATGCCTCCTTTCGGGGCTTATTTCAGTAGGCGTTAAATGTATGGGCGGCCATAGCAGCCCCAAAGAGGAAACATCAGGGGGATGTCGGACAACAAAAGGATAGATACTCATCATTCGGACCTGCCACGGCTTCCCCATATCCAAGCGGGCGCACTGGGCATGAGATTCAGCAGTCTCTTGTAGCTACCTATTTACAGTCCTCCTTGCTTGGTTTGTAAGGGTTATTTTAAGACAGAAAGGAAGCAAAATTTTACCACATCCTTGCTTGACAACAACTGATCTTCTACCCGCGCTCACGTTCCTAGGATTTAACTGCAGTTCAGTGCAGTTCAGATGCGATAACCAACGCTGTATTTCGTCAAGATGGCAGTGCGATGGCGAAGATGACTGTGGAGATAATTCGGACGAAAGAGGATGCCGTAAGTTTTGTTTTTTAACTTTGATCAAATAGCTGAGTGAAAAAAATTTTCTCATGAGTCTGCGCGTTGAGGCACAGCAAGTTGAGCAATAACTCAGTTTTGGCGGATGTAATTGTTAAATCCAAACCTCATTTCACTTGTTCCTTAAATTGGTACAATACTTGACGGTTAAGCCCGATGACGATTTTCTTAAAAAACACTCAGTCCCGTGTTTAGTATTTTGTGATAAAATCAAGCAATTTGAAATTCAAAATCATTGAAACACAACTACGTTATTCAAACGCATCGTAAAATTTATTGACCAAGTGTCTCGTATTGTTCTTATATACTCGAGAAGAAGACAGACTTTCAATGATATAAATTCGCCAAAATCAACTTCTTTAGGGCCCAAGTAGAATGTAAACATGTTTACATGATCTGGAAAATAAACCAACTATTTCCATGGCTTAGCAGTAGCGGAAAGAGAGGCAAAAGCTCTAACCGAAGCACCCGGATTCAAGACTCCTCTCTGACCACTGTAGGTGTCCTAGGCCATGTTATGCAGCAGCTTGTTGCCTTTCTTTCTTCGTGTATAGTTTCCCGACCGTTACATTGCATTATGGTGTAAGGCATTTTGTTAGTATAATTAGTTTATAGTAGTTTTCGTCTTTGATTCTATAGTCATTGTAAATAGGTTTTTATTTTTGTATAAATAGTCTAAATATTAAATATTATTATTATTATTATTATTATTATTATTATTATTAAATACTCCTACACTAAAATTAGTGCCATTTAACATTCAGATCAACCCGTGTTAGTTTTTGGAACACGAGCTGGAATATATGCGGTTGACCTGCACAACATGTCAAAGGTGACACGTCAAATCAAAGCCAAGAACGTCGAATCACTGGACTTTGGCTCGGACCCAAACCTGCTTTACTGGACAGACAAGAAACAGATTAACCGGTTTTCCTTGCTTAACGGCGTCAATGAAAAGATGCCTTTTCGTCTTGACGACGACAGCTCTTTAGAGGACATCGCAGTTGATTGGGTGGATCAGAAGATATACTGGACTGACGCCAGGCATGGTGCGATTTACCTGGGAGATCTACGAAATGGTAGAAAAGTAAAGATTGTTGACCAAAAACTTGACGTTCCGAGAGCCATCGTTGTGAGTAATCATGAGGGGTAAGTGAACCAAGAGAGATTTTATTTTATTGGGACGCATTCGATCGGCGGTATTCCGGAATACGAATTACACAGAACGATCACAACAAATCCTATACCTAGCATTAAGGACCACTGATATTGCTGTAAAGCTCTTCAGTGGATTTCCTGTGTCGGCAGAATTTACCAGACATTTCTGTTTAAATATGTCTCAAAAAGTAACGTTTGCAGACCCTTTCATTTACTGTCATTCCGGAATTTGGCCAATTCCCTTCAGAGCGGGGCCATGAGCTGCGGGGCTTTAACTCATGGCCGAGACATGTTCCTTGCAATAATCTCAACTTATTTTCATCATCTGCAACATTAAGTAAGTTGGATAGTTTTAGAAGTTATTTGTGAGAGGTTTCACACTCAAATTCAAATTCAAATTTTTGAACCCCAAATTCAGAGGTAGGCAGCTACCTTTGCTACCTTCCAATGAGACCACCGACTCGCTCAGTACTCAACACTCCCATCGTTTTAACAGCTATATATACTGGACGGACTGGGGTCGATCACCAAAAATTGAACGAGCAAGACTGGACGGCACTGAAAGAAAAGCGATCATCAGCAGTGGGATCCAGTTCCCAAACAGCCTCGCCCTCGACGAAACAAACAAAATGCTTTACTGGTCAGGAACAGACGCAAGTAATTACGGGATAATTGAGGCCCTTTCGCTGGATGGATTGAATCGCACAGTACTATTCTACGGACCTGGTTATCATCCGTTTAGTTTAGTCGTATTTGAAGGCTTTGTGTATTGGAGTGACCTGGGTAAACATGCTGTTCTTCGCATCAACAAATATGACGGGAGTGGGAAAGAAGCAATTGTTGCTAGTTTAACTGACAAGCCAATGGGATTGAAGATTCTTCATCGACGAAAATCACAGCCAGGTAAGAAATTGTCAACTTCAGCTTTTCGGAGTCATATTTACGCTGACCACTTTTTGCATTTAACTCTGAATTTTCATAACAGTTTTTATTAATTCGCAGACTTTTTGAGAATTGATTATTCGGTCAGATTTCGAAGAGAGCTCCCAGGAAGCGAACTCGAGATCATTTGTGCTCTTCATTTGGCTTTCCGGGACTATTCTCAAATGTGATTGGAACATCGATCTGGCGGAAGTATGCACTAGAAGAAAAGCATCCGGATTCGTAAACATTTCCGAATTCACCACATCTTGAGTGCTTCGGATTCATGAATTGTTTACATTACAGAGTAATATACGGATTCCCAACAGTGTACACTACACTGTGAGATAAGTGATTACTTCACAAAGCGATAGTAGATTGGAATGTGTAAAACGATTTGTTCAGTTGCTGGCCGAAAGTGTAAATTAGGCAAAGTAGCATAAAACTACTCCTCTGGATGTAGTCCGCTCATGTTTCTGAGAATAAGAATTAGACTAAAAAAGACGATAACAAATTTATAGTGGTCAACCGGTGGGCGAATTCGTCAAGCAATACTAAAAGGCCGTTTCTCGAATGTCGTAAAAGCTGTCATGAAAGTATTCGGAGTCACTGAAAAGAAAACCGGCTTTTACACATCATTTAAAGATCGGGTTCAAAGTATTCGGATTCGTGAGGCATTTCGGGTAGTTTTGACCTCGGATTTTTCCTCAGTTTCATGTGTGTAAAAGCGAAAAACGAATTCGGTACTAAACGTGACCAGAATTGTCGCGAATCCGCTCTCTTTTCCTCAAAATAGTGTAAATTGTAAATCAAAAGTGGGAAGACACACACACCAAATAACTAATACAGTAACCGTTTTCGTTTTCTGAAACAACTAAATTTGAAGTTATCCTGGGTAAGCTCAAGTGTGCTTTGAACAACCCGACCTAAGAAAACACAAAACGTTGTAACGTTTTGTAGTTCGATGGTATTTTTTGGGCTATTTTTACCTTTCAAGAACACTTATCCATTTCTTTTTACGTCTCACGTTAACTACACCTCCTACTTTTTCTTTCCAGGTGCAAATCCTTGTGATAAAAATAATGGTGATTGTGAGCATCTTTGCTTGTACCTGTCGTTTTATGGCAAGCAGAGAAGGTGCCTTTGCAAAGAGGGCTTTAAAGTGAACGAAAATGGGAAAACATGCGAGAAAATAAAACTCCAAGGTAAGCCGTTTTCATACATAACTTAAAGTAACGGGCGGTCTTTGACAGCTCCAGAGCGTACGCCGTCAGAATGGTCAGAATGCATTTATCTTCTTTCTTCTTAAAGCTGATTGATTAAAAAGCTATTGAGTTAAACTTGGGTGAATCTTGAATCAACCAAAATTTTAATGTGCCAAAGCAAAAGAAAAAAAAACACAACAAGAAAAGCAAACAAACAAACCCGGGTATAATAAATGTGATCACAATATTTTCTATCTCTACCGACCGAAAAGCTAGTTTAGTGACAAATATATTTTCTTATGATCAGACGCGTACGCATGCAGAACATGAATAATCCAAATTAAGAAGTACTAATTTTTGTTGCTCCGGCCCGCTTGGTACAAGTCCCTCGCTGGATTGTCCATGCCACTATCGTCAGCAAGGGAGAGATGGTAGTAAGTGGTCCCTGTAATGGGTTGATTCTTTCTTTCTGTTAAGGAGAGACCACAAACAAGCCTTCAGATGCAGGCACGCTGGTATTGGTGATACTGTTTGCTGTCATTTTGCTCCTGGTCGCAATATTTCTCGCCATATTTCTGGCTCGTACCTTGAGGAAATGCTGTTCAAGACCGGCAAATCCACCGCGCATGTCAAGAGAGGACGCAATAGAAGATCAAGAGATACGAGAAGACTTACTTGTCATTGACCACACGGAGCTGATGGGCGAGGGCTCACAACTGAATAACGAGTCATCTCAGTTGCGTCAGCAAGTGGGCAGTGCTGAGCCATCAGGGGCATGCGCAGCTGAAGAAGATTCGTCTGTCCGGGTTAGTTTTATTAGTACCGTATTTTCTCGATTGAACGCCGGACCCCGAATAAAGGCCGGGTATAAAAGAGGGAATTGTAAATAAGCCCCTCAGACGTTTATTTGTTGTATAATAAACTTGAGATTCAAGGGCAAGATACACGGCTGCCAAGAAAAACAAATAATAACCCTTTTCTTAAAAAATGGCGGGCCCAGATAAACTGCTGATTCGAAGAAACGCCGGGTCCACCATCATGCCAAGTTTGAAATAAACGCCGGGGATGTTTAATGGAGAAAACACGGTACCTTACTTTTGAACACGAATAAGAAAACAGAATTTTAGATAAAGCCAGTTGCACCTGTAGACTGGATTGCAATCAGTGCTTTTGTCATGTTTCCGTAACAACACGTGAAGAGTAAAAAACTGAAGAAATCCTATTCTTGGTAAATCGGGGTTGACGGTAATCGGCTTAATTGAATAATCGGACCAAGAGTAGGGAGAAATCTTGTGGGGCAAAGTTTCAGTTGTCTAAAACCGACTTCCACCACTGGAATGTTTTTGTTCGGTTTTATTAGAAAATGTATAATTTAAAAATTGTTGATTTCAAAACGTTTTCGTTCAAGTGTATCCGTTTTCTTTCGTTTTCAATGATAATTTTAAAAATTTGCAAGTACAGAATGTAAAAAAATCATAAGATCTTACGTCCAACATACACGCTTAACCAATGTCTGTCTTTTAGATTGCTCCTTCTCGTTTTCACACACCGATGCAGTTCATTTCCACTCTTGATTTTCACACAACAAGCCTTTGTGGAAAATACGCCAGGATAACTATTCCGAAAAACATCTTGCTAACTTAAAACTAGATATAAGTATAGCCAAGAAAACAACAAACAGTGAAATAAAACGTAATATTTTGGTTCTTATTCAGTTCAAGATTATTATAAAACGTATCGCACAAAGGATCGCAATGCGCTGAACTTATAAAGAGAGCCAGCTAAGAAGGCGTTAACGAATACCGTGTGGCACTAAATTTTTGCGATTTTTGCGGGGTTTTTTGCGATCCGCAAAAAATGTTCCCGCAAAATAAAATAACCGCAACTTTTTTTTCCCGAAAAAACTTAATCTACTGTAGAAGTTATATACAAAAATGCTGGTTTGAAGGAGAAAATGCTATAGATAGCTCGGTGGAAAATACATCAAGTGGTACTCTAGTTATTGGCGATCCATTGTACTAGAGTGACATTGATTAATCTGTTTTACATTCCCTCGTTTTTTTCCGTCTTTCTTTTGCATGAGCTCAAATAAAAAAACCCAAAATGTTATCGTTTCTATTTGAACGTGACTTCCAGAAAACTGCAAAAATTAATTCCCAGCAAGAAAAACCAGTGTTTTCCAACCACAAAAATTAGTTTCCGCAAAACACAAAAAATCGCCAATCCGCAAAACGAAAAATTCCCGCAAAAAATTTAGTGCCGCACGGTATTAACAAGCTACAATTGTAGCCTTTGTGGTTAGGGTGTTCTTTCAATTATAACCAATTGACTGACATGTTTTCTTGCAGATCCAGCAAAACGTGGTGGTTTATAATTACAATAGCATGACCACCAAAGTGGAAGTTGAACAACATGGCGGAGTGACGATTGTGGGAGACGACGCTAAAGTGCATCATCACTATCCTCCTCAGAGCTAATATGTCAGGTCACAAGACTGTAATTTATTATGAAATTTTAAAAGCTAAAAGCGTTTAACATAACCCTTTTGCGACAAGGAAAATTTTTCCTATCTTTTACAGTTGATCCCCGCTACTCGAACACGCAATGGAAACGAAAAATTGTTCGAGATAATGTGAGTTCGAGAAAGCGAGAGGTAATTTACTGGAGAACCGCATCCAAGGGAAGCGGGTTTCAGTTCCAGATGCCCCCGGGGGTACACCCCATAGTGGGCTATACGGGTAGGCTCCGCCCGAAAGGGCTGCCTTTTTAGTTCTTACAGTATGCGAAAGGGCAGGAAAATTTGTTGTTCTGTTACTATTTTAGAGGGTCGATCCCAAGACTGACTAAGCACTAAAAAGGGTTGCAAAATTTTGGCAGATATCACAATGCAGAAGTATACTAAAGTTTAGAGCGTCGAGGTAGAAAAATGGCAAATTTATATTCTAGGTGAAGAAGTACCTTTTTCACAATAATTAGTCAAGGGTTTGAGCTTCGGAGCGGTTAGAGCCTGCCCTTACGCAGTAACCCCCTTCTGAGTCCCCCGCCCCCAACTCCGAGATAGGAAACTGGGGAACTTTTTTTCACGTTTCTGTAAGTTAAGGTAACAGTGGAAAATTTTGCAAATTGTATTCAACAGGTTCTTTTGTTCCGTCAGACCTCCACTCGCGTTATCATAACTTCGTGGAAACACGGAAGAAATATTTTATTTCTGGATGATTAATATTTCATATAAACTGAGCAATTATGTTGATGTATTTATAATAAAAGGTAAAATTTGGAGCGAAGTCACGCAGCAACCTCCGCTGTGGTTAATTAATGAAAACAAGAGAAAATCAAATGACAGGACAAGAGAGTCCATTCCTCACTGATACATGGGTTATTCCACATGGTAATCCGTCTCAAGTCGTTTTTGAATGAATGATGTTGGGAGACTTAATGGCCATTTCTAGTGTCTAAGGATTTAACGTTGTTCTGTAATGTAGATCTTGTGGTATCTAAGTCATTTCCTCCGCTTTATTTTTGTGGGTGTTTTTTCAGTTTTTGTTGTCCACATCGTGAGCGCGATTTGTACTGCGCGATTTGTACATTACTCTTTTGTCTCATTGTTAACTGGCCCTTGTTGCCTCGATCCCATCTGAAGAATTAAGGAATATTTGGTTTAAAACGAGACAACAAGGGCCAATTAACATGGAGACAAAAGAATAATGTATTTTCCGCCATTTTGGAATGAGGTGTACTAAAGTTGCTGCTTTATTTTTGGCTATCTGACTTTTTCGTTGTGGTATTAAATTATGGCATAGTTTGGTTCTAGTGAAATTATTGGTCTCCATTAGAAGCATGTTTCAATCATTCCTTCAATTTCGTGAAATTTATTGTCAAGTAATGCCGCCCCCGCAAATTTTGACAATTTTTATTCGTTTTTGCGTGTGTCGCAAGTTCCCCCAACCCACCCCGACTGTACTGCTTCGATCGTAAAGGTGGGGTGAGAGCCCACGTTGTCATTTGCTGACCAACATGGCGTCCTGCACAGCAGCGAAAAGACGAGCATCGCGACAGAGAGCAGCAAATAACATCGTACAGACTGCTCCGATATGCAAACTTCCTGCAAATATTATGCTGCAAGTGTTTCAATTTCTTGATGTCAAGACCCTTTGTGCTTCATCGACTGTGTGTCGTCGGTGGTACCACCTTGTTTGCGATCGCTCGTTGTGGAAATTCGTTGACCTTCGTTCATGGCCACTTTCCTTACGGACGTTGTGGAAAATTGTCAGGAATCGGTTGTCTGATTCAGTCCAAGAGCTGTTGATCAAAGGTTTCATTGGAACAACGAAAAAGAACGAAAACATTTCGCCGTCTTTGCTTGAAGAGATCAAGACAAAATGTCCAAATTTAGAGACCCTAGGTTTATGCTACTGTGATATGAGAAATGTTCCTGCTCAGTGCTTACCACGAAATTTAAAATCTCTACTTTTGGATCATTCGATTGTTCCCCTTGGCTGGTTTGAGGGGTTGCAATGTGAAAAGTTTTTCCCTAATCTCTTGGAATTGAATCTAACATACTGCACTCGGGTAGAAAACTCTGATCTCCTGAGCGTAACAAAGATTAAAACACTGGAAAATTTAAATCTCAGCTATTGCTATCGTGTTGGTGACGAAGGTATTCACCACATCGCTTGCAACCTTAGCAATCTGACAGTGCTTGATCTATCAAATTGTCCCAATATTACAGATCTTGGATTACATCACATTGGAAGGCATCTCACAGGCTTAAAAAGTCTCAACCTATTGTCAAATTGGAGAATCACAGATGCGGGCATCCCTTCACTGGTTCACAGTCTTACAAAGTTGGATTATTTGAACCTATCATCCTGCAAGGAGGTGACTAATGTAGGTCTCAGTGAAATCACTGACAAATGTAAGAAGCTCAAGGTTTTGGACATTACTGGTTGTAGTGCTATTTCAGAAAGAGATATAAGTGAGGCTAGATTGATTTTACCCCAATGTATTTTTAAGTGGCCCTAGTATATCTGAGTTATTGCCTGGGGGGGGGGGGGACATAAATTAAAACCCCCCAAAAATCCCTTGGGTTTGAAGCAAGACCCAAAAATATCCCCTGGACCAAAATGAAACCCAAAAAATCCCATACTGAATTTTGGAACATTTCAAGTACCCAGAAGGGATTAAATGACAATAATGAAGAACAACTTAGTACTTTTTGAATGGACATATTTGTTTATTTATCATACTGTTGCAATAAACTTTCCCAGATCTATTTAACAGTCATTCTTACAATCTCCCCACAAAGAATACTTGCCAAAATTTTCTTACCCCCAAAAAATCCCGAAAGTGTGAATTTCAAACCCAAAAAAATCCTTCTCACCTCCCTGTTACTTGAAATCCAGGATACCCCCCACCCCCCCCAGGTTACGTTAACTCTAATTGTCCCCACACAAGGTTGCACGGATTTGCTGTATGAACTGTAGAAAGCAAGGGCCCAGCACAATAATTATTTGAGCGCCCTTCAATTCAACCCAGTTTGGTTCTGTGGGACATGGGACAAAAGTTTGTTCCTCAACCTCAGCTTAGTAAAAAAAAAAATGGGTAGCTCACATTATGCAAATTAGCACCAGGTTTTGTAGCAGGGACAAGTCCCAGTCCCCTTTGTGTGCTGACCATATAGTTTAACCCTTTAAGCCCTAATATCAACATCCATATTCTCCTCACTATTCTCCATATATTTCTTATGTTGCTAGTCAGGAGAATTTCATTAAAAATCAAGACGTTTTATCTTTGGTGATCACTCCCTTTATTCTCATGACCTGTATGTTTGATCAAGTAGTAATACTGTAAGGAGAAATTAGATGCTTGTCACTATTGGGGCTGAAAGGGTTAAAACCAGGAGCCCATAACCCAGAGTGTGCAACTCCCATACTGAGCCCATGTCAAATAGCAGCCATAGATCGTTCTTTCTCCTTCTAAAATGCCCAATTCGTGATGCTAAGCATAATGTAAGGCTGATAAATCATTTGCAAAGCTAGTGTTTGGTTAGCAAGGCTTCTTCAGGAGTCTGAATTCATGGGGAATTCAGTCTAAAATTAAACTGGTCTGTAAAAATGCACGAACATAGGGTAGTTGCATGCTCCAGGTTATGGGCTGCTGTTAAAACCCAACTAATGATTATTTTTATGTTGTGATGTCAAACAATTTGTTTTAACCAATATACCCTGTAAAAAGAGACAAAATGGGCCAAAATCCCCCACTGGAAAACATTGAGGTTTTAACTGTATCTAGCGGTACAGATACAACTTGCTTCAGGATTATATAATGGCAAAATTAATGTACTGGTACATGTACTACAGTGTGACAACTTCACATTGAAGCTGAGGACTAAAGCTGAGAAGATAAAAGATATCAAAGTGATTTTATATGAGGATACTATGAGGAAAAAGCAGATCTTAGTAAGATTTATTATATTGGGTAACCATGCGGATAAAATCACTGAAAAGGGCATGGTTACCCCCAATTTTCTTTTTGGATTCTGATAGCCCTTGCTAAGATCTGCTTTTTTTCATATAGTCATAAACCATGCAAAAATGTTGTTGTATTAGTAGGTAAATGTTTTAAGAAACTCGAATATCTTGGCCCAGACCTGAGATACACAAAATGTATACGCAGTAGCAAAAGGAGGCACCGTCCTTAAACACCTTGGAAAACTCATATTGTCAAATAAAAGATTACCAAAGTTACCAACGTTTATAAGAGTGTTAACTGCAATGTAAAGAATGTCAGGAAGTTGTTGTTGGTATCAGCTTTTCTACATTTTGACAGTTTCTATGAAAACAAAATTGTGCTGAAGAAAGGGTAGGGAGTTGCTGACATACTCTGACATGGAAGCCATTCAGCAGAAAGTTCTTTCTCTTGCTACTCCATTGTAGCCTGTAGAGCAAGCTGTTTAGTAGGGAATAGGGTGCCTAAAATATTCATCAGTGGAGTAAAGGGTGAAATGGCTTTGGGAGGAGGAGACACTATTTTTCACACGCCACTCCGAACTTAGTTTGTGGAGGGGGTCAGGGGGGCAGGAGACTGGGAGAAAAGGGGGCGGAAGGTGTACAGGAGGTGGGAGAAGAAGGGGCAGGAAGTGGCAGAAAAAGAGAAAAATTATGGGTTGGGTAATTTTTTCAAGTGGTCTTGTCCCAGGGGTAGGGGCAGGGCAAATCAAAATAATTACTTGTTCAAGGAATTATGGGGTTACACAATGGCATCTTAGCTTCTGGAGGAGTCCACGTATTTTGTGCAAGGTAAATCAATCGAATGTGTAAGTGAATGGCTAAAGAAAAATAATCTGTCTTTAACATAAAATGGTAAAAATATTCCTTAAGACTATTCCAGTAAATAACAGTCTCCGAGGGAGAGTATTTACACTTTTCTCCAGAAGAAAAAGTTTTTAATTACTGTTCTAAAAGTTTAGTTCATCTTCAAAAAGAAGCAGTCTGTCCTGGGGGGGGGGGGGGGGTGGGGAAATGTCCCTTTTTGTGTATCCAGGGGTGGGGAATGTGTAGTTCCAAAAAATATCCATAGTTCCCCCATGGAAGGCTTTTTGTTTTGCACCCCCCTACCCCCAAGAAATTCCAGTTCAGCCATGATGGCTCCTGAGTTTAGCCTCATACTTTGCTTCTAAAATTTTTGTTTTTCAGATCCCCCCTCCCCCTGGGAATTTCTGATGACCATTCCATGGGGTGGGTGTCAATTTTTTTCTGGAACTGCAAAATAGAAGGTCAAGAAAAAAATCCCCGGGGTGTACCCGGTGGTGGGGGCATGGTAGCAGCTGGAATTGAACCTCTCACAATACCATCCTGAAGGTGTCTGCCTTACTGGATATTATCCGATCCATAAGTAAGGTTAAGTCTCATGTAAGCATTTGTTGTCATTTCATTTTGTTTATCTTGCTGTTTCAATACCCTGTTCAGCCCTTTCATTGTTAACCTCAATGGAAACGGGCCGCAAATCAAGAAATCATCAAGATTATCCCAGTAAATCGGTACGTGTGGTTTTCCTCCCAAGGTCCTTTGCCCTCCTCATCTCTCATCCTTACCCCACCCCTCTTTTCCTAAACAAGTCGCGGCCGACTGGAACCTGGTAGAGTCAAGAAGAAAGCATGTTCCCGGTAAGCATGGCGTTTATTCCAAGCTACAGCAATGGAATTGCTCTGCAGAAACAGGGTTTTGATACTCAACGTTCCTTTGGCATTTTTTCAATGTTCCATTTGCTTGGCTGGATCAAAAAGAAGGCAGTCATGTTGTTGCGGGCGGCTCTATTTCCGGCACTTTCGAAGCAATTTGGTGTCATGGCGGATCAAACCAATTCAGTCTGATTACAAGCTTCTTACAATGTTTGGATGATAACTTGAAGGTAAGAGGTAACTTAATATTTTGTAAAAAATACCAGTTTTACTTCAGTGGTATTTCATTTGGGACAACGTCGTCCTAACGTCAAAAAATGGAGAAGTACTTGATGGAGTGGAAACCAGTAAACAGCGGGATCATTCTAGCACGTTTGAAGGGCAGGCAGACCAACGTGTCTAAGGCAAAAAACTTTTTTTTTGGTTCCACTTGTCCATCGGACATGGAACACTCAGATTTTGGTTTTCCGTAAATAAAATTCACTCGTCCAAACGTATCATTAAAAGACGAAGAAGTTGTGTACTTTGTTTGGCGCCAACTTCTGAAGTGTTTATTTAAACAGTTATTTCAATTTCTGTTGTTCCTTACGCTTTTTAATACAACATTTCATACACACAGATCTGGGATCACTCACGTGCTTTATGCACAATAAACGACTTGAAAATATACAGCACTTCTCTGATGCATTAAAACTGCAATCTAAGATAAAACGTTTAAGTCAGAGCGTGTTTTTAGGTGGGTCGCGTGGCAGCAAAAGTGTCACAGCATCTTGTTTCAGCGCCTTTTACCGCGCAGAATGGTGTGAGGTGTTTTGACGTCGTTTAAATCAAGCTTAAACTTTGAGGCGGCTAAACTACAGAATGCAGGGCCACTTACACACATCTCCAAATGAGCTGACTCGTTTGGCTCGTTTGCTTACTGCCAACCCAAACGAGCCAAACGAGCCACCACATACATACACCCAACACTTAACGCTCAAATAATTCATTTCTCATTTTTTTTATCCACCGCCGAGCCAAACAAGCCGCCACATATACACACACAACACTTAGCGTTCAAGTAATTCATTTCTCGTTCCTTTTATCCACTGCTGAGCCAAACGAGCCAAACGAGCCAAACGAGCCGCCACATATATACGCACAACACTTAGCATTCAAATAATTCATTTCTCGTTCTTTTTATCCCCTGCCGAGCCAAACGAGCCACCACATATATACATCCAACACTTGAGCACTCTCAAATAATTCATTCCTCGTTCTTTTTATCCACTGACGAACCAAACGAGCCACTTCATATATACACCCAACACTTAATGCTCAAATAACTTGTTTCTCTTTCTTTTCATCCACTGCCGAGCCGAACAAGCCACCAAATCTAAATACCTTCAAAAATGGCCCTGTATCCTGTAGTTGCTCTTTTGAGGCCGACAAAAAGACGCATTAAAAGGTTTTATTACTTCTTTAATCACAAAACTTACCACAACTTCACTACTCTTGCGACAATGCTAATCGCCTCATTCATTACCGTTAAACAAGACTGTCATTGGCTTTGTTGTGTGACTTGTGGAAGCCGCTCTACTTAGCTTTGTCACAAATGAGGTTGCCATTTGCCATTACATAAGTTTATTTTCTATATTTGGAATGTGGATCCCAGTCTTTACCAAAACAACAGTGCAAAATATTCTTGGAAAACAGGGGTGAAAACAGGTAAGTTTGTGTGAAAAGAAACCAAAATTCAGGAAACTCAAGTTAGTTTACAAAGTCCAGAGATGCTTGGGAAACTCAGAACTCAGCAGAAAACAAGAATATAATTATATATTGTTGTTTATTTTTGTGGCAAATTCTACTCGTTCTATTGGACAAGTGCTTTTGGAAATCCACTTGTCCGAGATAAGAGAGTACTGGTCTCGGACGGGCGGGCAATTGGAAGTTTTTTGCCCTGAGTGTCCATCATATAGTGCTATGCACCTACCAATGACAGCGATAACATGGACAAAGAAGCCTTCTATAAGCAGCTGCAAGCAGCCTTCGAGGACGCCCACCGCAGGGACATGCTACTCGTGATGGGTGACCTGAATGCCAAGGTTGGCTCTGAGAAGGTAAACTGTGAAATGGTGATGGGAAAGGAAGGATGCGGAGTACAGAAAGACAACATGGTCGTCGTCGGAGCGATATTCCTGCACCGCAACATCCACAAACTCACTTGGACTTCTCTGAATGCCTGGGATCAGAACCAGATTGACCATCCCATGGTGAACGGCATGTGGTGTCGCTCACTGCTTGACTTCAAAGTGAGGAAAGGAGCTGTCGTGGGCAGCGATCACCACTTGCTGACTCCACACATTAGACTGAAGCTAACGGCAACAGGACCCAAGAAGCAGATCAACCCCAGATACGACATCAGTAGACTGCAAAGTCCTAGGATTAAGAGTGCCTTTGTACTACAACTGAGGAAAATGGTTCTAAGCCCTGAGCCTCATGGATGAGCCAGAAGCAGAGGAAGAAGACCCTGTAAATCAACAGTGGAAGCAAGTGAGGAGCATCTTCAACAAAGTGAGCAAGAACTGCCTGGGGATGCAGAAGACAAGAAAGAGGAAAGAACGGATAACACCAGACACATGGAAAGATATCGAGGAGAGGCGCCAACTAAAGAAGAAGATAAATGATAGCAGATGAGCCAGGCTACAAGAAAGTCACAGGGTGGAGTATGCAGAGACCAACAGGTGCGTCAAGAGGAAGATTAGACCGTTACACCCAAACTAAGAAAACCATGAATGTGGCAAATATTTCTGGAATGTTCATTGTGTTTTGACCAACCATGTGGGAGACCTTGCAGCTGCAGAAAACGAACAGGTTTCTCAGTCATGGAACAGATTTGGTTCTCAATTTGTTTCAAAAGACCTTTATCTTAATTTACAAGAATTTAAATTATAATTTCTCTCTATCTCAGAGCCACATGCACTACAGGAGTGAAAAATGTGTGAGTGGTCTTTGGCTTGTTGCAGCTGCATTGTAGCAACGGCCGCGGATTGTCGAAACTTGCATTCGTTATTCTTCAACAGCCTGGTGTACCATTGCTAGATTTGAAAATTGTGTCATTTTCAAAATTTGCAACTAGACATTGTATGATGCATGCAATCCCAGGTCAAAGGCATGGATGATTCAGCCTAAATAAATCGAGTAAGCTGGGCGAATTTGGAGGGAGAACATTGCAGTTTTTACATCCAGGTGAAATAACTGCCGCTTGAGTTGCTGTTATTTGAAATGTCGGAAACACTAATCGTTGCATCAGCTTGTTGAAAAATTTCATTCTTCAAAAGTGCTCAAACCTATTTTCACTTGAGGAGTGCTTGTGGCTCTCATATAGAAAGGAATAGCACTTTCAATTTCTGTAAGACAAAGATGAAGATTAAACCTTGACATCTTTCGAAACAACTCAAGAACTAACCCGATTCTGTGACTGAGAACCCATTCGTTTCCTGCAGTTACTAGGTCTCGCGTGTGATTGGTCAAAACACACATTCCAGCAATATTTTCAGTGTTCATGATTTTCTTACCGGTAGTTTGAGTTTAAGAGGGCTTATGTTGAAGAACTGGCAAAGCAAGCTGAGGAAGCAGCGCGAAAGGGTGAGCAGAGGAATGTCTACAAAATCACCAGACTGGTCTGTGGGAAATACAGCAGCAACAGGAATGTCGCCATGCAAGATAAGCAGGGGCAGTCGCTTCTGAGAAAGACCAAAAAGTGCAATGGGTCGAACATTTCAAGGAAGTCCTCAACAGACCAGCACCAGAAGAGGAGCCCAAGATACCAGGAGCTGAAGAGGACCTATATGTAAGCATTGAAACCGGACCACCGAGGCAAGAAGAGATCATTGCTGCCATCAAGTCCCTGAAGAACCACAAGGCACCCAGCAAAGACCACCTCAGTGCCAAGCTGTTCAAGGCTGACTCTGTGAACACTACAAACATCCTGCAGCCACTGTGTGATGCCATATGGGACAAAAAGAAAATTCCTTGTGACTGGAGTGAAGGCGTCATCGTCAGGACACCAAAGAAAGGAGCTCTGTCAGAGTGCAGCAACTGGCACAGCATTACACTGTTATCCATCCCTAGAAAGATCCTAGCGAAAGTCATCATGGAGTGCCTGTCACTGGCTGTGGACCTTAAGCTTCGAGAGGAACAGGCAGGTTTCAGGAGATCACATTTTTACGTTAAGAAACATCATTGAACAATGTACCGAATGGGTCCTTGGTGAGAGGATAGTTGTTAGGCGAGACCCAGAATAATAATTTAAAGGACTATTTTTATCTGATTTTTTGCATCACTTATTACAAACAGACACTTACAATGTATAATAATAAATAATAACTTAATTTAAGTGTCTGAGTATTAACTGGGGACACTATAAATTTCTGAAAGTAACATGGCAAATGAAACATATCATTTTAAAAACCCCAACTGGTGGGAGGCTTACCAGTTGGCTATTTACAAGCATGGCCGAGGATTTCAGCATAGAACTACCGTGAAACAAATCCAAGTGGTAAGAGCCACTGCTGAGCAAAGAATATTTTTATATTAATAATATATCCCAGAGTCTCACCTGGCATCGGTCTCCTGAGCAAGGAACTAGCCTGCATTGCAGCTGGCCCATGCATTGTCTAAACTGTTGATACGGGCGGTGTAGAGTGTCTGTGACGCAGGCTACAAGGAACCTGTGGATTGTGGGTATGAAATTGTGGTAAACAGGCAACATATCCAAAGCTGTTTGTGGATGAATGGAGTATCCTTGATGTTTGGAGTGAAGTTTTTTAAGTAGAGAGGAAATTAATTGTTTGAAACAACTCTTGGAAAACAAGATTCGGTGATAAACTAGTGAAGACACAAATGGCTTCTATAGGGGCCACCACTCATCAATAAGGCAATGATCAACAACAACATGCTTTTAGTTTATCATAATTATGTTTTTTCAGTGCCATGTTAAGGTATTTTTATGAATAGTAATAAAGTTCTTAACTACCCGAAATACAGATGTTCCCACAGATACATGTAAGCTGCATCCCAGGTATTGAACCCAATTTTGAGCAGAAAGGTGTGCCTTACACAATGTATGTGGGCATTTGTTACATTTTAATCTAGGCAAATAATCCTATGAGTTAAAATAGTGGAATTACACCCCAAACAAAAATGAAAGGTTACCATGGCATTCCTTAGTAATGCATCATATGTCTGTCTTTAGCACTGCAACTTTATTTATCCTGAGTAATGTTTGTTCTCTTTTTCAGGCTTGTTGCTGGATACATAATGGCAGCATTGACAGCCATGAAAATGACTCCAAGCTACAAGGGCCACCATGGTGACACATGTATACGTGTAGAAGTACATGTATTCAAGGTAATTATGTAATTATGGTTGTGTACAAAATTGTTGTGTAAAAAAATTGTAGCACAGTCTTGCACTGAGAGTCTACAAGAGGACAGCAGATAGTTGTCACATCTTGGGATAATCTAAAAAAATACATAAATTTTTTTTGTTGGATTTTTGTGTCTTTTAATTTGCAAACAGCCACTCCTGAACAAAAAAAAAATTATTGACTCTCACCCCGCGACCAACTGCTGACCAAGGAGCTTGTCAGGCTCTAGGTGCAAGATTGTGCTAAACATTCCAGACAGATAACTCTTAAAACTTGAGTCAGTGCTGTTGTTATAAAGTTTCATGTCATGGAGGAAGATAATTCAAAGTTGCATTTAGTTAAACCTGCAGCATTTTTTTTTGGTCGAGCTCAACGTTAGCTCGACAACTGGTTTGTTTAGCATAATTATGTATGTGGTTTTGGTTTTCTGTTTTGTTGTGCTGAGGTACATGTAAGTTCTGCTAGATTGCGTTGCATTGTAATCCATTGTGTTGTGTCTGTTGTGTTGCTTTGCATTGTGTTGTGATCCATTGTGTCGCAATCCATTGTATTGTGACTGTTGCATTGCATTGTGTTGCGATCCATTGTATTGTGTTGTGTTGTACTTTGCTGCATTGTGTTGCGTTGCACTGTGTTGTTGACAAGTTCAGCTTTTCTAGTATTCTATGTTAAAGTTGTACAAGTAGACAAACTTAACCAACCTCACTTGCTGGCAGACAATCTTCACACCATAGAACTAGACAACTCCACAACCCTTACCAAATAGATAAACTCAACAATCTTCACCTACTAACTTTAAGACAGTAGGAAACCCACAACATGACCAACTCGACAAACTCCACAACCCTCACTCACTGGCAGACAAAATCTCCACACCTCGACAAACACATGCAACGAGCCTCACCAAATAGACAAACTTAAAATCCTCACTTGTTTAGACAGCAAGAACTCCACAATGCGATTAACTGGACAAAATCGACAAAATTTTCATGTGCTGAGGCAGACTAAAACTTTGTGTCTCGACACAACTCTTACCAAATAGACAAACTCAGTAATGCTCACTTTATCTAAGACAGTAGGAACCCCACAGCTCAACAAACTCAACAAACCACACTCACTGGCAGACAAAATCTCCGCACCTCGACAAACATAATGACCCTTACTAAATCGATCAACAATCTTTATATGCTCTTAAGGTTACTCCGGACCTTCGCAGGTGTCTTCCTGTGTTCTCCGGGAAAAAATTCGTATGCGCGCTATTTTAAAGGAAAGCATGGCAAACTATATATCGTTGGAAAGCTTAATAAACATAGATTTCGGAAAAAATACGAATTACCAGTTTTTTTAATTCCACGAAAGAAAATTGCAAAAATGACCGTGAAAATGACCATGCGTCATTTCAGCAAACAAATGAATTAATAGGGTACCAAAATTTGGCAGATTTCTGTGACATTTGGCCAGAACATTCCTTAGATGTTGTGAAACAAAAGTGTGTCGGGGATTTTTGAAATTTGTAATATTTCACCCGTGGCGATCTTCAATTCAATGCCCATCGCGCATTCTTTGCTGCTCGAACTTGACAGATTACTTAAATAAAAAATAACCAGACGAGTTAGAATATCGAAAAATGCTGACACAGTTATTTTGCAAATGCGCTTGGATTTGATACCCTTTTAATTCAATTGAATGACACATGGTCATTTTCGTGGTTGTTTGCGATTTTCTTTTGTGGAATTAAAGAAACCGGCAATTAATATTTTTTTTCCAAAATCTACATTTATTAAGCTTTCCAACGATTATAGTTTGCCGTGTTTTCCTTTAAAATGGTGCGTATACAATTTTTTACCCCGAGGACACCCGCGAAGGTCCGGAGTAATCTTAAGACAGTACAAAACCTCACAACATGAACCAACTAGACAAACTAAACTGATTGGCAAAGCATCTTGACAACTTGACAAAATCCATAAATTTTAGTGAACACTAAAGGTAACGTTAATGTAGAAAAGTCAGTGGAGTTTGTTGAGTTGGTCATTTCACTAAGCTCATATTATGAAATTTTTAGACAATCTTTTTTTTGCTAATTTTTTAATCTACGAAGTCAGCCAACTCATCAGTATATAATTTTCAACTCTGTAAACCCCGTCAGCTTTTCTCAGAAGGTGGACCAATTTTTTGCAACTGAATCATACAGTACCTATTAAATTTTTGCTTAAAGGGCTGCAGCATACTCTGTCCAGTGATTTTCATGTCCAGTTTTTGGTTGAAGAAGTTCTGAAAAATATTTCATATACCTTTTCTTGTACACGAAGTGCTCCAAGAACATTAACCCTTTCACTCCCAAGAGTGCCTTAAATCAAAATCGGGACAAATCCCAAATTTCATTTTGTAAAATACTTAAATATAAATAGTAGCATGTGAAAGTACTGCTGACAGGGTTTCATTTGAATGGTCACACCAGAGGATTTCATCCACAGACTCGAAAGTTACAATCACCTTTAATGTCTCCATAACTGACTCTGGGAGTGAAAGGGTTAACAGAAAGGAATCTCAAAGGAAGAGGAAACCATAGTTAGTTTCTGGCGATTTTTCCAAGAAACTAAAAAGAAAGTTGAAAACATATTAGCGTAATGTTCTCAAGTTGCAATCCTAACGTTTTCAAGGTGCAATCCATAGAGGTTGCATTATCTGTTTTAGCTTTTTTGGTCACAGCGCCCCTTAAAGGTTGGAGATCTTTTTAGCATAATTATGAAATGGACCTTGACAAGACGCTGAACTAGTTTGTGACTCACCTGATGGCTTAACAGACAAAATCAAGTACTAATTCTCTGACTTCTTCTTAAAGATTTATTCAACTAAAAGAGGGAACAGTGTTTGCTTCTAAAGTTCCTTGATTCGTAACCGTGGTCTCTTTTGATGCTTAATGAATCTTCAATTCTTATTGATTTTTCCTTCAATGGAGTGTTTATAAAACAGGGTTAGGAGGAGTGGGTGAGGTTTATCAAAGATAGCTGATAGTCAAAACCAAAACCTGGTACTAAGAGAAAACTAGAACTAAAAGTAGTTGGGATCACGAAAACTCCACGGAACTGGGCGGTGAGTTTTATGCAATTCACCCCTGCTGTCAGCATGTTTATTGCCGTTTAATTCAGTGTATTTCTTGTTAATTTTGATGGCATTTTGGATCTTTCTGGTGTTATTCTGATTGATTCCTGTACATTCTGTGCTCTCCACTCCTGCATTTGGTAAAGTCGCAATTGGAAACTACCTTTTCTAAGAACTTTCTTCACATGAAGAAGTTAATTTGAATGGAATAATGTAATAGTTAGCATAACTTGAATAACATTTTTTAAACCCATTCGTGTTTTTCTTTTCTTTATGATGGCAGAGGTGAAAGAAAAAATAATTATATTACATGTTTGGCAGAAGGCAAAGGCTCAGCCTAATATTAAGCAGTTGTCGCTGACCACTGGCATGGCTCAGGGGAACACAACCTGCCACTCTCCACAACAGCAACTAAGGTAAATGAAATTTGCAAAATAATGTCAAGAACTTTTTTAACTTTTAGGGAGCTTTATGGAGACTTATGCAGGGACTATGTGTAACATTGTCAGAGAAACTTTGTCTGGTAATTTCCATTTTTTGACAAAATTAATTGTAATAATGATAAACCCAAACACACCATACTGCCTATGCTTTCACCCAACATTATTTTGAACAAGAGAAATTCTATGCTGATCACTATTGGGGCTTAAATTGTTAAGCTTGATGTTTAACAATTTCCCAGGCAAACTTTAAATGATAATTTGGATAGACCCAAACTGTTTAATTGAAGATCTGAGAGCATAACTGTCTTGTGTCAAATTTTAGGCTCAGCTGTTTTATTTTTTTGCTCCAAACTGCTTCAATTTTTGCATGGAGCATTCAGTCATTCAAAGAACACTGCCCAAAGTTTTTCCCTCTGATGAAGGAAGCAGCAGATTGGCACACACCAGTCATGCATTGCAAGAGTTCCCCATGCGATTGATGTGCAAATCAGGAGAAAAAAATTGGGTAGTGTTCTTTGGGTGACCTGAGAGTCCCATGCAAAAGTTGATAAGAAACAGTTTGGAACAAAAAAATTAAGCGGCCTAAAATTCAACATAAGATGGTTATGGTCTCAGATCTGTTTTGCCTGAAGTATGGCATTTGACTTGCAACTAAGACTCATAGTCACTTCCTATAAGGAGACACCACTATGCTTGGTCCTTGACTGTCTTATTTAAAATATTTATTAAAATACGCTTCCTATAAACTTAAAGAAATCACCCAACAACAGTATATCAAAAAGTAAGAAACTCAACAAATTGAGCAAAGCAAGAAATCAGTGAGTCAGTGCTTGCCCTTGGTACTTTTTTATAAACAGGAATTTTTAAAAATGAAGCTAGCCAACTGTCGACTAGCGAACAAGCACGTGAAATGAATTGACCTCAAAAGCTGAACTGTAAAACACAAAAGGCCCCTGCGGCAACCCCCCGGCCACCCCGCAAACCCGCCATGTGGAAGACTGCTGACCAGCATTACTTCGAGTTTAACTTAGCCTAAATTACATTTAGCCACATTTAATAATTTATGTGATGTGCTTAAATATTTTGGTCACCAAAGTTGGCATTTTCTGTTAATTTTAGCCTCCGTGATGTCGGCATGCCATCAAAGCCAAAAAAGGAATGGGAATAGACAAACACCTAACAGGACTGGAGAGAGTACACACGCAAGAAGCCAACATAACGTGTGTTGATAGTGGTAAATAGCTTTTAGCTAGAGGTAAATAGCTATCGTTTTTTGCATTTATAATAATTTAATAATAATAATAATAATAATAATAATAATAATAATAATAATAATGGTTTATTTAACAGATCCACCAGGTGGCTTTTCTCCGTTGAAATACATACATTTGTTTAGTAGTGCAACCATTTGTCTTATGTACAGTGGAAACTTCCTTAATAAGAACAGTTCATTTTGTCCAAATGAAAAGCTCAATTGTTTCCTCCTAGACTATAGCCCAGTGGATATCACTGATATGGACACCAAGTAATTTGGACAGCAGACACCTTTCTCTCAGTGTCTTGAGTGACATGCTTCCATATAAAGTTAACCCCTCTTTAAAGACACTGTTTTTTTTTGGGGGGGGGCTCTTTATAGACACTGTTTCAGGGGGGAGGGGTACTCAGATATATTAGTGACAAGTAGATGCAAAGATCTTTTGTGGGTTTGAAATTAGTGATTTGGGACTTCTTTGGGTAAGAAGTTTTCTGGTGGACTCTTTTGGATCACAAGATTTTGGCAGGACTTTTTGCAGGGTTGATAAAAAGTGTGCATGCCTTTTTTATACAAATAAAAGGGAATTTTTCCTTTTTTTATGCAGACAAAAGAGGATTTCTTTAAGTTACATTCTGGGTGTTGGTCCTTTTTTGAGTTCAGTTTTAGCCCAATGGGGTTTTATTGGTTGGTGTAAAAATTTGTCCCTATTTGCAAGTCCTCCCTGTCAGTAACATTATCTGAGTACACCCTCGTGCACTTATTATCTTTGTACTTTATATTTTCATTTGACTGGCTAAACCACAATTTGAAATGCATGTGAGATTTTGATGTGCAGTTTACCCTTTTAGCCCTGATATAAAAATGCACAATTGTTATTCTCTTTACTGTTCTCCATACATTTCTTATGGAACTAGTAAGAAGAATTTGTCTAAGTGTCAAGACATCTTATCCTAGCTTGGTGATCACTTCCTTTATTCTGATTACTTGAATGTTTTAACAAGTAGTGGTAACGTTAAGAGAAATTTCATTTTCATCACTGTTCTTAAAGGGTAAGAGGATATTGGAATTTCTTGATGCCATTATTGTTACTGATACCCATTATTTATATTATTTTGATTACTAAAAGTTGAGACATTTGGCTTATTTCAGCTTCTGTGATGTTGCAACCAAAAGATGAAACACAAGTGTCATATGGGACCAGATGGAACACACAAGCAGAAAGTTGACATAATATATCTTGAAGGTACGTGTAAGTAATATTTTACAGGGTTCGAAATAAAGTTTTCTTTAAAAACAATTGTCTGCAGTATTGTTTTTGGATTTCTATTTTTTAAGGCTTTATTGCTTCGATTATTGTATGAACCCTGTTTTATTAGCCTAGTTTACTATCAGATTTCACACTTACACACTTACAGTGTATGCCTTTTTACAGTGCAACCCTGGTGTGATGTTAAGTGATGTCTTCCTTGCTCAAATTAATGTTGTTGTAAGTTCTTTTTGTAAATTTTTTTTTTTTTTGCCTACAGTAACTCAAATAACTGGTTGGAATAAAAGTCAGTTTTCGTAAAAGTTGGAGCAAAAAATCTGATTATTTTAGGTGGGAGATTATTATGTATCCAAGTTTATAATTTATGCAAAGAAGCCCAGTGTCAATGTTATTTTAATAAAGTTTCTAAAACCAGGTTTGCACTGTGCATATGTAGGCCACTGAACATTTTCCCCTGGAAAGTAGTCTCTCCTAATAATTTAAGTAGAACAATAGTCCCTTTCCAGCAATGATTCAGACTACCACATTTTGCCAAATTTGACTAAACTAAGTGAGTACTGGAATCCAAATTTGTCAAATATAATTGCTGCGAAGTTTGACTTCTACTTCTGGTGAGATGGAATTTACAAGAATATGAGCAGTTTGACATATCAAACCAGAACTACTGTGACACATGGATTTTTTAAGTCTTCTTATTCTGGTTAACAGAAAAATTTGAGTGTCTGTAGTTGAGTTTGTAAGATTTGCGAGGTTTACAAGTTGTGAGCTAGCAAGTTGTGAATAATTGATGGTCTACCAGACTAAGTGTAAACACAAGCAGCAGACAGACATTTTTGTCAAGATACATGTTTTCAAAATACAGTTTTCTGCAGTGAAATCTGAAAAACTAGTTGAATTGATTTCTTTTTCTGGTGAGACAGAATTTACGAAAATGTTACCAGCTCACATGATAACCAGAACTACTTGTGAATTTAGATTTAGATTAGGTAAATAACTTATTGTAAAAAGCATCGAGACTTCTATACGTTGTAAAATGCATTTTTAAGCACCTTGTTATTATTGTTATTATTATTTACATGTCAATGTATGGATTTTCTAAGTCTTCTCATTCTGATAAACAAGAAAATTTGAGTATCTGTTGTGCGAGTTTGTAAAATTGCAAGTTGTGAATACTTTACAGACATTACTGAGCCAGGAAACATCAAGGTCAGTTTTCAGTCAACCAGGGAGAAAAGTGACATCTGTGTTTGATTACTTTGAGTTTGATAATAGCCTTATGATCGACCTCTTTTGCCCACATCCTCTGATGGTAGTGAGTTCACAGCAAGTTAGATAACTCACAGTAGCTTTTCATTTTAGGTAATCAGAACCAAGTAGTTGCAATGATATTTGTCAGAGATCTTTCAAAATTATCAGCCTTTAATTTGCCTGAGGCTTGATGGTGAGCAGTCCATGGGAGAAGAACAAATTTGGGCAAAATTCAGAAGGCTGTCAGTCTTGACAACCAGCAGAGTTGCATGCCTTCCTTGTCCTTCCTTCTTTTGTTCTTTTCTTGGGGGCATCAATGGCAAGTAAGAAATTAATCTGCAAAATCCCATAATTTCACACAAGACCACACAAATCCGTCATATAGTGTATGACAATTTGGGGCCAAAACATGCAAAATTCAGGATTTTTTGGAGTATTTTACCAATCACTTGATTCAAGTCAGGATAAGTTAATTGTTACAAATAATTGTAAATTATGAGATCAAATAGCATAGTGTGACATCAGCAGCCTTAAACAGTTCATATTGTCTGCCTGTGCAAGTACAAGCAAACAGTGACAGACTTCGGTGTTCTTTGGTAAAAAGCTTGTTTGTATACATGTGGGCAGGGCCCAGTGTCGAACAGTTATGAGCAAACCATGACAGATTCAGGTGGTCTTCTTTGAAATATGAGTCGAGAAATTATTTATTCACATGGATAACACAGCTCAACAGGCTTAGTTACATTAGAAGCTTCACTCCCCCCCCCCCCCCCCAATTTGTGTACACAATATAAACGTTTACTTTTTGCAAGCACAATATGCACACACACACACACACACACACACACACACACACACACACACACACACACACACACAGAAAAAGGCAGAGATGAAGAGCAAGAGCAAAAGCTATTATTCCAACTAATTCCATCTCCAATTCCGGTCCATAATCAAGAGTCAAACCAGCTACCATAATTATGCAACGTTATCCCCTGTTTGGCTGGGTTTGTATGTGGATGGGTGACCACCCAGGAAACATGCAGATACTTAATGCAATATTTATTATTTTAGTTCCAAAATCATAAGCAATTTATTGTTAATGCTTATCTTTGAATTTCCATATTACCGGGACATGAAACTGAAGAAAAAGGTGGTAAATTTTACCTTTCACTGAATAACATAGAAGTCTGTCATGGTTTATTCGTACCTGTTTGATGCCTAGGCCCTTCCCACACGCATATGTTTTCAGTCGTTTTAATTTGAAAATGGTTACTTTTTCGTCCAGTCAGGCTTTCTGTCCATGAAAGAACCAAAACAACCAAAAATGCTTGAAAAAAACCAATGTTTTCTGGAACAAGATTATAGTGCATTTTTATCCACCAATTTGTCACTCAGGAAAATTTGTAAAATCTTAATTACAGTACTTTTTCACCTCAAATCAAAGTTAAAATAACACACTGTGCAAGTAATATGATAATTTTCTGCAACCAAATTGTAGCACTAAAACAGTGCTAATTATGGTGGGGGCAATACTACAGTAATCAAAAGTGACTTTCAGTGGCTCGCTTATGTTTACTTAGTATCAAAGCAGTACTCCTCAGTATAGGTGTTGAACTTGAAGGCAGGGCTTCACATGTTATGTGAATCCCCGTCTTCAAGTTGCTGACACCTATTCTGTCAAATCTATGGCTTTTTATATTTTTTGATATAAAGGTTTGTTTAGTTGGGGACTTTCAGTATGTAGGATCAGAGTAATCATTGTAGTACATTACAATATATTTATGCATAGATGTACAATTCATGTAAGTTAACACACAACAAAACACCCTTCGGGAACTTTAAGATCGATCTTGAACCAAGTTGAACCAAGTTGTAGACCTTCCTGAAAAGAATGGTGCTGTGTATCCTTTTTTTTTAACTAAAAAAGAGGAGAGAAATGTTATGGTGACTATAAATAGATATGTGATTTCATGTATTTTCTTGTGCATTCTCTTTGCCTGTGGTAATGTAATTTGTGTTTCCTTGGAATGAGAATGGCAATATTAACTGGCACATCAAATGGCAAATTGGTAATTTTTAGATTTCGTATCAGCCTTGTACCCTCAAACCATCAATATTATTGCTGTTCAGAAAGGTAGGGTCTGCAGTCGAACCTACCTCTTTGGTTGGCCTGTTGAGGCTAATTGACAATTGTCACAAGTGTTATATCCAAACTCACCACCAAGTAGCCCTCATTCTCATTTTTCTGTATTCGCACCATGTACATATGCAAGGAATCAAAACAACTTCAATGATCATTTGCCTATCATTAAATGTCTACAAGTTACTGTCACAGTTAAATTATTTGTCAACTTAATGACGTTATTTCTTTGATGTATTACAATGCCTGTATACCCTGAGTTAATTTTTCTTCTTTTTTTGGTTCATAATTTTAAATTTTGCCTTTTTGAAATGTGTAAAATTCCATAGGCCTACAGTCGGGCAAAGCAATAGATTTCATGTCAAAAATAAAACCTCTTGCCAAACAGTACAAGTTGCAATGCAGCTACATACTATAGAGTGTGTTCATGGCGGCCATGTTGGAGGAGCAAAACAATAAAAACTATTTGCATAAAAATAAAACTTTTTTCCCAATGGAAAGGAATTCTATTGTTTTTCTCCTCCAGCATGGCTGCTGCGAACACACACTATTGTGTGGATATTATTTGACTGGTGAGCAAGGAGCATGCACAGAAAATTTGTGAATTGCCATAAATATTAAGCTAAATAGTGTTTCGAATCGCTTGGCAAATAAATATTGAATACTCCTAGGAGGTGTGAATAAGCCTTCTTTTTTTTTTCAGAACTGCTCCTGGTAACTTGGCATCTTGATGCAACAAAACAAACAATAAAGAGTGTACAAGAAAATCTTATTGACTTTGGTTATGATAATTGCCAAAAAGTCGTCTTTTTCAAATTACTTTGCCAACGTTTTTGTTTTATCTTGTAAGTGTCAACAACCTTAACAATGGATAAAACTTTACCCTTAAGTCCCTGCTATGAAAATGCATATTCTCCTTACTGCTCTACATACATTTCTTTTGCAACTAGGAAGGCGAATTTTGTCTAAATATCAGGACATCTTATCCTTCATGATCACTTTTTTATTCTCATCACTTAACATATTTGAACAAGTTGAGATGATGATATTGGGACTTATTCTCAGGACTATTTGTTACTCAACTGATTATAGTGATGTTATGCGGTCAAACTTTTGAAAAGTTCCATCCAACCAGAAGTGGATTTTCAGCTAGGTGAAGTCATGCTTGGAGTTTTGTTTTGTTTTGTTTACAAAAGGATTCTTTATGGGGAAAAACTAACTTCAGCCTGTTTGGACTCTCACTAGGATCAGTTATCTCTGATTAAAATATGAGAGCAAAACAAAACAAACAGAATTTTCGGCTTGTGCCACCACGAGGTTGATAACAGTGGAAACCCTTTTTTAAGTATTTGTTCGTAGAGCGTTGCTGGAAAGGGATCCTTGGTGAACGAACCACTTTCCTCATCACTGGCAGAGGTTCAGTTGTAAACTAAATGTCGGTTGGGTGTAAACACAGTAGAGTGTATACTGTGCGTAGGTTCTGGGCGCCTTGGGAAGGTCCCCCCAAAAAATCTGTTTTTAGGGACAGTGTGTGAGGTGTTTAAGGAAACATTGCCTTTAAATTGCAGTAGATGCGTGGGATTTTGTATGTATTGTACGTCATTCCAATTTATCCGGTTTTGACAGTGGCTGTCTTTTGAAAGATATTCCTCTATGTTTAATGTGTCTAAATGCAGAGGACAGATTCTGGCTGTAGCAACTGTAAACAAAATTTTAAAAATTTGACAATCCCTTCTGGTGAAAATTTTCCTTGAAAATTTTAAGTGACAGAAAAAAATGACCATTTACCAAAGCCATACTGTTTGTAACAGTGTAATTTGCAGTCTGTTGAGTGATGTAACTGATTGCCATAAAAACGAACTTGAAATTTCAAAAGTCCATCAAATTCAAGCAGAGTCGCAGAATTTCAAAAATGACTAAAATCCTATACATTTACTGTCATTTAACGCATCTTTGTCCCCCTACCGAGAAAACGTCAGAAACCTTGATGAACTCTGTTTGGAAGTTTGCATTAAGCCATTCGTGTATTATAATTATGACTGATAAGGGTACAATTCAAAGAGCTAATGAGCGAGTAATATACATTTCCGCAGAAAAATCCACCATTTGGTTGATGGGAGGATAACAGTGAATACAATGTCAAATAATTTTTGTCAAAATAAAAATTTCCATTTGTTCTTAGCTGGGCGAGAAAGCGAGTAATCGCTTCTGCAATTTTCAGTGTATTTGATTATGCATAGAAAAATTTGGCAGAAATTTTCTAACATAGGATTTAAGTTTTTTCAATACGCTCTATTTTGTTTCTGTTCACCGTTTACAAAATGGCCGATTTTTCTGCAAAACGATCTTGTTAGAAGTTCTGAGCTCGCTTTTTGAGTTTTTTTTTAGTTGAAAGGCTTGGTGGAAAGAAGGGACACATGGTGGTCTTGATAAGTGTCAGAAAATGTCTCCAATTCCAAAAAGTCAGTCGGAAAAAATTATTTCTCCAGAATTTAAAATTTTAAGTTTCAATGCATGTGACGTTAAAACATGCAATTGAGAACATCTTGCCCATAGTCTGGGTTAACCAGAAACACTAAAAAAAGGAAAACAAAATGAACAGGCCCTCAAGTTGAAACCAAAATCAATATTGTGGCATTGTTAGATGTCTCAAAACAAGGCTTAGCCAAAAAAAAAATGTCGAGAACTTCATGGTCCCAAAAACTTCATTTTTGACTAATTTTCGCCAAGCGTTTCACAGTTTTCTCATAGACTTTTATGGGAAAATGCCCCTTGCTTGCAATGTGAATTGTTTTAGTCTTTAATCTACAAGAAACGAGCATACAGTCAAAGCTCTCCCTGGGACCACTCTCGTAAGCAGCCAGCTCTAGTTACGACCAGCATTGTGAAACCCCGTTTGACTTGTCACTTGTCACTTAAACTCTGTAATGAAAAGCTCTCGTAAGCGACCGCTCCCGTAAGCGACCGCGACCACTTTTGTGAATTACCAACGGGCTTTTTCCTTTGTTTTTAAGTTCTCGTAAGCGACCACACGGTCAAAACTTTATAAAAAGCACTCGGTTCTTGTTGAAATTTAGAGTAATACGTAACACAAGTGCTAATCGGGTTCTCTGACTTGCACCTACGCGGACCTCTTCTGTGATAGGCAATAAAATATTATTCAATATGATTACTACTAAACTATTATTAATCATTAACATATCCCAAGCTTTACGCTCAAAGCTCGTATAAGCGACTACTCTCTGTTGTTTCAACATGTGGTCGCTTACGAGAGCTCATTCTCGTAGGCGACCAGCTCTAGTTGCGACCACTTTTCTGAATTCCCGAGGTGGTCGCTTACGAGAGCTTCGACTGTATTTGAATATCATTAAGGGGCTATTTCATTGGTATTTTTGTCCTGTCAAAATTGTGATTGAATCCAAACTAAGAACATTTTCTTGTACACAAAATGGTTCAAAAAACCACAAGGGGAAGACATGAATTGAATTCTTGAAAGGAGAAAAAACAAAACAATTTTGTAATTGTTTTGTGTTAGAAAGAAGGGAAAACTTGATAAAAAGGTGGCGAAATTTATCTCAAGTTTCCATCCTGACCATCCGTGGCCAAAGAGACTTATTTACAGTTTTAGTGCACTTATAGAGCACAGCAAAACTGAAACATTATTTTGGCTTCACTTTAATACAAATCTGTTTTGGCTTCTTAAATTTATGCTACAAATTGATGACATAAATCCTTTAAGGGTCTCTGTCGCCTATTGTTAGAATTACTTAAAAAGGCTTAGAGACATTGTAGTCATAGGAAACCCCAAAACGCTAGTACCAGTTCTCTGAAAGTATAATAACGTGTTTTTGGCCGCGGATCGCTAGAATGAAAATGGATTGCAACTTGAAAACATTAGTCTGATGATTTCAGGTTTGTCGTACATTTCTTGGAAAAAATCGCAAGAAGCTGAATATGATTTTTTCTTTCCTTGAGAAACCATTCGATTTCTTTCTCTTGCTGTTTCAAGAGCATATTCATTTATGAGAAAAGGTATATTTGATTTGAATTTTAGAGTATTTTCGCACAAACACATGCAAATTACTGTGAAATAGCCCCTTGTTTGATCAAGTATAAGTTATTGTAAGGAGAAATTAGGTTTTTGTCGTAATCGGGACCTGAAAGTTTAAGTGGGGTTCTCATTAACTACAGTAGGGGGCTAAAACCGGCTACTTTGATTTCCTAGTTGCCTGCTTCACACAAAAATTACCATCGCAGCCGACAAAAAAAAGTCAGGCTTGAACGAGATTCAAACTCATGACCTCTGCGATACCGGTGCAGCGCTTTAACCAATTTGACTTCAATCTGGGATAAAAAGTGACAATTTGTTACAAAAATTCGATAATTGCGATGTTTCAATAAGCGCGATATTTTCTTATTTTGGTAGTGTATTTGGTAATGTCGAGATCCCCGGCAGCAGTGTGCGGATGTTTCGAGACTTATACCCGGTAGTCCGAAATTTTAGACAAATTTCCACGGAAAGGCTTATTCGAACGTTCTGAAAGTATTCGGTATTTGTTTAGAATTGCCAAACGATTCGGAAAAGTATTTGGTTTTCTAGTTAACGAGTTTTCCGAGCTTGTGCATACTAGAAAATCGCGATGTTTGCGACACTTAGAATTATCCGTGGCCAGATCCGCCAGTGAGAAAGGCACAGAATTTGGACGGATTTTCTCATTCAAACGTTGTGGGAGTATTCGAAGTGTGTTTAGAATTAAGAAGCAATTCAACAGACCAATTTGGTTTTGTAGTTGACGAATTTTCCGAGGTTGTGCATACTAGAAAATCGTTATGTTTGCGACACCTAGAATTTTTTTTTTTGTGGCTAGACCCGCCAGTCAGAAAAACACAGAACTTGAACATAATATCTCAATCAAACGTCCTGTGAGTATTCGAAGTTTGTTTAGAATTCCCAAGCCATTCCCAATTTGGTTTTTTAGTTGGCAAATTTTCCGAACTTGAGCATGCTATTTTAGCCATTGAGCTAGCTATTTGATAGCTTGCTCATTCAAGTTCGAAAATTTTGCCAACTACAAATCCAAATTGCTCTTTTTAATCGCTTGGTAGTTCTAAACAAACGTTGAATAGTAACCGGAAGTTTGAGTGAGAAATTCTGTCTAAACTCTGTGTTTCTGGCTGGCAAGTCTAGCTACAATTTTAATAATTCTAAGTCTGGCAAACAAAGCGATTTTCTTTCATGCACAAGCTCGGAAAATTCGTCAACTACAAAACCAAATTGGTCTGAGGAATCGCTTGATAATTCTAAACAAACTTCGAATACTCCCAGAACATTTGGAAGAGAAACTTCGTTTAAATTCTGTACGTTTCTGAGTGGCCGATCTAGTGTTGTGTTGCAAACATCGCGATTTTTTTTCTAGTATGCACAAACTCAGAAAACTCGTCAACTAGAAAACCAAAATACTTTCTGGAGGGGTTGGTAATCTAAACAAATATCGTATACTTTCGAAATTTCGGACTGCCAGGTATTTTAATACAGAAGTCTTGAAGCATCCGTACCCGGCTGCCGGGTATCTTGACACTGCCTTGATATTTGTATGTCTTGACTGTAGCGTTAGAATTGCAAATAAACGTTATTATCATAACAATTTACAGTGTATTTGCTGTTTCTAGTTTCTGGAATAAACCCGAGACGATTCAAGTCATTAGCATATATGTAAATGAGCTAATTAGCATATATGCAAATTAGGTCAATCACATACACACTGATTACGTTTTGCCGTTTCCTCCTCATAATTAGACCTAATTTACATATGTGCAAATTACTTAATATATGCAAATTCCTTAAAATATGTAAATAAAGTAATTTGCATATATGCAAATCAGGTCATTTGCATATATGCTAATTACATTTAACCGTTTTTCGCTTGTATTTTGACCTAATTTACATATATGCAAATTATCTAATTTGCATATATGCAAATCAGCTCATTTGCATGTATGCTAATTACATTTAACCGTTTTTTCGCTTGTATTTTGACCTAATTTACATATATGCAAATTATCTAATTTGCATATATGTTAATTAGCTCATTTGCATATTAGGACAAACTTTCATTCCATTCACTTCAAAGACCGTAGGACTGCAAGTACTTTTTTTCAGTTTTATTCACTTTTTAGACCAATAAAATACAACACATTTTTCTAATTTGCCGGGTACGGATGTTTGAAGACTAAATACCCGGCAGTCCGAAATTATTGAAGGACTTCGACGGAAAGGCTTATTCTAACGTTCTGAAAGTATTCGATATTTGTTTAGAATTGACAAGCGATTTAGAAAAGCATTTTGGTTTTCTAGTTGACAAGTTTTCCGAGCTTGTGTGTACTAGAAAATCGCGATGTTTGCGGTACTTAGAATTATTTGTGGCTAGACCAGTCAGTCAGAAACGCACAAGCTAAACGGAATTTCTCATTCAAACGACTGAGAGTCTCTAAATTTGTTTAGAATAACCAAGCGATTCAAAAGGGCAATTTTCTTTTGAGGCAGGTAACTAGAAAATCGCTATGTTCGCGACACTGAATTATATGTGGCTAGACCCGCCAGTCAGAGAGACAGAATTTGGACAGTATTTTTCATTCAAACGTCCTGGGAGTATTCAAAGTTTGTTTAGAATTACCAGACGATTCAGACGACCAATTTGGTTGTGTAGTTGCCAAAAGTTCCGAGCTTGTGCATACTAGAAAACCGCTGTGTTCGCGACACTTAGAATTATCAATTTGCAGCTAGACCCGCCAGTCAGAAACAGAATTTGGACGTAATTTCTCATTCAAACGTTCCGGGATTATTCGAAGTTTGTTTAGAATTACTAAGCGGTTCAAAAGACCAATTTGGCTTTGTAGTTGGCGAATTTTCAGAGCTTTTAGCTTTATTTTGAAAGCATGCTCAAGAAAATTTGCCAACCACA
Source organism: Siderastrea siderea (assembly GCA_964030785.1). Classification (NCBI taxonomy): domain Eukaryota; kingdom Metazoa; phylum Cnidaria; class Anthozoa; order Scleractinia; family Rhizangiidae; genus Siderastrea; species Siderastrea siderea. Next base: position 24,138,563 of record OZ034976.1, on the reverse strand, counting down.
AAACCAAGTTGGTATTTTAATCGCTTGGTAATTCTAAACAAACTTCGAATATTCACAGGACGTTTAAATGAGAAATTTTGTCCAAATCTGTTTCTGACTGACAGGTCTAGCCACAAATTTAATAATTCTAAGTGTCGCAAACATAATAATTTTCTACTATGCACAAGCTCAGACAATTTGTCAACTACCAAACCAAATTGGTCGGTTGAATCGCTTGTTAATTCTTAACAAACTTCAAATACTCCCAGGACGTTTGATGAGATATTTTGTCCAAATTCTGTCCGTTTCTGACTTGCCGATCTAGCCACAAATAATTCTTAAGTGTCGCGAACATAGCGATTTTCTAGTACGCACAAGTTCGGAAACTTCGCTAACTACAAAACCAAATTGGTCTTTTTAATCACTTGGTTATGCTAAACAAATTTCGAAGACTCACAGGTGGTTTGAATGAAAAATGCCGTTTAAATTCTGTGTTTCTGACTGACGTGTCTAGCCACAAATAATTCTAAGTGTCGCAAATATCGCAATTTTCTGGTATGCAAAAAAGCTCGGAAAACTCGTCAACTACGTAACCAATACACTTTTCCGAATCGCTTCGCAATTCTAAACAAATACCGAATAATTTCCGAATACTAGAATTATCCTTACCGTCGAAATCCTGACAGGTATTAAGCGGCCTTGAAACATCCGTAACCGGCTGCCGGGTATCTAGACACTGCCTTTTTCGCAACTAAATGAACTTAACCTTTTAAGTGACTGCACAATTAAGCTAAGAAATAAGTAAATAATTACGCTCTAACTAAGAACATCTCGTACCCGTGTAACTGCATCACGAGTGGCAGATCTTAAGTGTATGTAAGGAATTTCTTATTTGATATGTATAATCTAAAGGACATTCAAACGGGACTGACAGATTTAAACCACTTTCATTAAAAGCAGTTGATCCACCGCTTTATCAAAATAGACTATGTAAGGAAAGTTGACAAAACCCTCCCATCTGTTTGCCTCTGCATGTCATATAATGTAGATAAGAAATAATGCCAAATAAGAAATCTGTCACATACAAGTTGTATTTCAAAAACCCATAATCAACTAGTCATATGTTGTGTGCTAAGCACTAATCAACTCAGTCAGTCCACAAAATAGTTTCTCAATTGGAATTTTCAAAACAATATGGCAAAATACTTATTTTGTCTAAACCAATCTGTGCAGTCATCTAACTTGTCCAGAAAACAATGATTTTCCCCCAGAATTGCTGAATACGTACTAACGTAGTATATAGACAGACTTGTTTTCAGCAAGCTTATAATACTGCATATTTATGCCTTTTTCATAAAAAAGATATAATTTTCAAGAACTTGCCTACAGTTACAGGCACTATTTTCACTTATGTCCAGAGATGCAAGCAGTTGCCATTTTGGAGAATTTGACACGATTGCTATTTCAGAAAATTTGACATCATTGTCCCCCCCGCCTTTTTTGTCAATCCATCATTTTCAGATGTCTTTACCACCCCTGGTGGAATCTTGTGGAATCATTATTTTGCTAAATCCAGATCCATTGCATTGCTGAATTTCAAGATAAACTGATAACATTTCATCAAAATCACACTTTTATCAAATTTGATATTTTCTTCGGTTTCTTAGAAATGCCTCATTTCCACCCCGAGAATTCCGTCGATGTTCTTGGTAAAATTCTGACAAATCTGCCATTTTTGCCAAAACTGCAGTTTTGAACAAATCCATCATTTTATATGAACCACGTTAAAAAATCTTTTTGGCGGGCTCCTATAGCATAGCTCATTTGCAATTGACTTGAGGAATAATGTCCAAACTTCTCGTGTTTTTCCTAAATTGACAATAATTAACTCCGTCATTTTAGTTGGGTCTTCTGAGCCAACTCACCTGCAATAATCTGGTTGAGTTTCATCAGAACCCGTGCCAAATTTTGTCAAACCTTCCAAGCCGTTTGGCCCAGTTCTCCGTATTTGTCGAATCTGCTAATTTTGTAACAAGTTATTGAGTGCATTTCTGGATGAACAATTTTTGCAACAACTCAAGCCAACAATAATTACAATTGTTTTGAATATCTTCAAACAAATGGAATGAACCAACGGTGCTAATTTTCTTCAGTTGCTAAGTTGCCAGGTAAAGTAAACATTAAAAAATTCCAAACCAAATATGCAGCATAGAGAAATGTAAAAGTACAAAAACAAATTATCTCACATATCAAAAACACCCTGAACTAACAAAATTTAACAAATCCATCACTTATGACAGTCTTGGCACAGGTATGCCATCTTCTATTTGTTTGGTAAACTGTGCTTTTAAATGACTCATACTGTGTCAGTTGTTAAAATTAGCTTAGGCCCTAGGAAAATTTTAAATAAAAGAAGTCCAAATATAAATGATATTAACACGATATTTTACTATGTTGCTCAGTGTTTTTTGTTAATCTGAGGTTTCCTTTAGCCGTTGTATTATCACTCAAAAAAAGGGGAAACAAAGAGAACCATTTTTTTTTTTAGTTTGACACCCCACCCACCTCTTAAGAAATTCTGGTTTAGCTTCATACATTCCTCAAAAAATTTGGGCTTTTGAGCACCCCTTGCCTCAGAAATTACAATGACCATCCATGGAGTGGGTATGGATATTTTCTGGAACCACAATTTTGCTAAAAAAAAAAACCTGCATTTTTCTGTTTCATTTTCACAAAATTTAATTCCCAGCCATTGAAACGTTAGTCTCAAGTTAGGATTAGGCCAAATTTCAAATTTGTTTGCATATGAGCAACAAAATCAAGCCCAGACTTTTCAATTTTTTGACTTTCAAGTGAATTTTGCATTTTCTCCTCAATGAACACCATATATCTCTTAGTGTACAACTTGGGAGAATTTGTTTCAACATCAAGACATTCCTTCTTTGGTGATCATTCCCTTCATTCTCATGACCTTTATATTTGGTTATGGAGTGATATTCTTAGAAGAACTTAGATACTGGTCACTTATGTGAAGTTTATAAAGTTAACATTTTAATTCAAGAGCTTGCATTTAATGTCCTTGCCCCAACCACCCAAGAAAATTGGTCCATGACTTTAGAAACTCTTATCTGGGGTTCAAGAGCTAAGCCAAACAGAAAAAAAAAATTGGGGGAAATGTCCAGCCAAGTCTGAGTCAATTGGCTTGTCTCCAGTTTGAAAACCTTATTCGTCTTGTCTACTTCTGAGTGAGTCAAACTTCATGTTTGGCAAACTTTAACAAAACACGGAACAACAAAGTACAACATTGCATTAACATGTTTTAGTGTTTTGTTTTGTATTTTTAACCTGTTAAAACACATTGCAAACATTGCCTCTTCAAGAAAGGCTTACTCAGTGTCCATTTAAAAGCACAGTCCTCTGAACAAACAGAAGATGGTAAGCCTGTGGTCTTAAAAAAGACCCTTTGAAATACATTTAGCCTAAACTGAAAGGCAACTGGAAAACAGCACAGTTCTGCTTTTCTAACTGACCCTCTAAAATAGCAACAAATAAACATGTTCTACTCAACATAAATTTCTAAATAACGAAAATAAAGGTAATGTACAGTTGAATTTCCACAGCATGGGCTTTCAGTAACAGAGACAGCAAAATAGGCAGTTATGTGGCCAAGAATTTTTAGAAGGAATTTAAGTGCCTTTCACATTTTTTTTTCATCACCCATTAATCCGCTGAGTTGGGTCATATATGATCCCCGAGGTGACATGTGGACTAAAACATTTTCAAAATCATCAGCTTTTTGTCAAGTTATCAATTTTTTTGTGCATGTGCAGTTTTTAGATCGTTGTAGAGCCCACTTTCTTTTCTAAACCAGAACAGAAATTTTTTGATCAAATTAAAGCTCTACCACAAAATTAATAGGGAAACTTCAAGTGGTGTTTTTATGGAATTCAGATGCTTTTCAGAGACAATTCAGGTGGAAATTGACACAAGATGGGTGACTGCTTTAAAAGTTGTTTTTAGCTTCCCAAATTAAAATGTATCTTACTTTTTCACAGAATGAAGATAATGATTGAAGAAACTGATCTACGAGAAGTTGTTAACAACTCCTGGCAGTGTTACACTTTTCCAAATTTCTTTCTCAGCTGATGTGCTCAAAGGATGGTGTGGCACAGCATTACAACACAAATGTGTTGGCATATTCTAATGAAACCACAGAGTAGACACTTCCCTAAGTCATTCTGAATGATTGGAGGCATTAAATTTCATCTGATAAAGTTCACAGCTCGAGATTAATGGTAGGCAGCTTGCCAAAGACTATAGTAAAACTTCAAGTTTCAACAATACCGAAAATTTTTGCACTTCTATAATCATTATTGGCCAGTTTGGCTATTGAAAAACAGAAGACAATGTTACAGCATTGTGTGTAATCAAACTGTTTAAGGTTTTTAACAATACAAGATGAACAAAAACTAAATGACGAGGAAACAACAGAAGAAAGCTGAAGACATTTTACCAACAGGTTTGAGATCAACGAATCTTAAATCTATCTGCTTTGAATGACACTACAGCCTCTTATTTTTTCCCAAAACAAACTTTGGTAATGGTTTTATGTTCATGACAATAATAACTAGTGAAAATTTTATTTTGGCCACAAAAACCCAACAATTCACACTACCTACTAGGCCAGTAAGCTCAAAAGTCTGTCTCAAGCCCTGTTTAAGTTGTTTGACCCTTTCACTGCCAGAGTTAGTTAAAAAGACATTATTTTATGGTGCTTCTAACTTTTGATTCTGTGGATGATTTCCTGTGGTGTGACCATTCAAATGAAACCTCTTCAGCAGTACTTTCACGTGGTACTATTTGTTTTCTTAAAGTATTCTTCAAAATGAAATTTGGGATTTGCCTTGAATTTTGATGTTACGCACTCTTGGGAGTAGAAGGATTAATTTTGAGGCATGCATTGCATGAGGTGGGAAAACCAGTTACAGCAAGTGAAAGAGTGAAAGAACAAACCCCAAACATTAAAGCAATAAATGGATTTAGCACTGAAGGGATGGAAAATTTGGTGCTTTGAAGGACATAAGAAAGTCAAAGTAAAACCAAAAAATAATAATTTTTGTCTCATAAGAAAATGAAAATGGCAATTTCTGCAATTATTAGTACTTTGGTCAGATGTACATGAGTTCACTTGTTCCTAACATGCACCCAGTGTCTGTGTTTTCTGTTATCAAAACAATTGGCCTAAGACTGGAAAAAGCTGCAAAAGGTACCATTCCTTTGACCAATTTGGTGTGTACTTTGAAAAGTTACCACTTACCAAAATCAAATTTGGTATTAAGGATGGTGCCTCCTTTTGTCACTGCGCATACATTCTGCGCATCTTGGGATATTCGGGTTCCTTAAGGAATTTGCCTACCAATACAACAATATTTTTGCGCGACTTATGACTATGTGGAAAAAGCAGATCTTAGCAAGGGCTATCAGAATCCAAAAAGAAAATTGGGGGTAACCACGCATTTTTCAAAGATAATTGAGCCTAAATTTGGAAAGAAATTGCCATACATTCTTTGTATTTTAACGCTTTTTTAGAATTATAGTTGAAAGAGTGTTTCATCAGGAGTTTTTTAACTGACTTCGAGGTGTTGGGATACCTGATGAAACACTCTTTCTCGTGTTTGATATATTACATCCAATTCGGTATACACTGAGTTATTTATTTCCACACACATATTGAATAACATTCCCTTGGTCAAACTAAACAGCCTATAATTTCAGTATCTCTGCCGTGTGCAATTGAAGGGCCCGGTGGAAAAAGGGCGTAAGTGATGATTTGAGGTTAAAATCAAAATTGTTGCTATTTAGCTGAACATTGGCACACAGGCTGGTTTTCATGTGAGGAACACTGTTGCGTACTTATTTCTTGACCTGAGATCTAAAATTTGAAGAATTAGCGTATTACTTTTGCGTGAAAAGTTTTGTTGAACTGAACTCGCTCAAGTGATGCATGAATGATTTCTTTTGTTCTCTGCCTGAACTAAAACAAAGGAATTCAACCTAGAATCCGCAGTCCTGTTGTTTTCTTTGTGTCAGTTTTAAGCAAAAGTAATACACTAATAATTCTTCAAATTGAAGCTCTCAGGTCAAGAAATAACTGCACAACAATGTTCCTTACAGGAAAACCAGCCCGTGTGCCAACGTTCAGCTAAATAGCAGCAATTAAGATTTTCAACCTGCAATCATCACTTACGCCCTTTTTCCACCAGGCCCTTCAATTGTTCCTGCTTCCTTACTCACATTTTTAGCTTCGCCTTTCTCCTTTTGTCATTTCTGTCATCAATGGTAATTTAACATATTTGCAGGTGCCTCCATTATGGGAAAATTCAACTGTACATCACAGTCTTCACAAATTGAACAGCTCAGAGCAAAAAGGTGGAGGTGATGATTTGGGACTTGAAATTCGCATTGCTCCAGTCTAGCTCAACTTTGGCAACTTTGTCACAAAATTTATATTTTAGTTGATCCAAAAATTTCAACTAACTTATTAGTTTTTCTCAAAAATTGAAACTGCTCTTGAAAATGAAGTATTATATGATTTCTTCTGTTCTCTGTTTAAATCAAAGCAAAAGAAATCAACCAATCACTGGGTGCTCCATTACATTTGCCTCCGTGGTGAGGAAAAGTAGGCTAAGTCTAAAAAATAAATGCAGAGCTATAAAATGTTTCTTACATGATGACCGATCTTTATGTCAACGTAGATTGCAAAGCTAAATTGGAGCCACACGGACTTGAAGTCCAAATCTTCACCTCTGCCTTGTTTCAACAAAGCCCTTCAATTGTACAATACCTACTCAAACCAGGTTTAAATACTAAAATCAATGGTGTGAGCAGAATGTATTATTAGAAAAATCCATAATTAAATACAAAACAACAAGATTTTAATACAACATACTTTTTGAAGATAAACTTTCCATTGCTCTTCTTCTATTCAATTGGCCTGCTTGGGCCTGAAACAAAAGGTAAAGTATTCAAGATTCTTTCTTTGCCTCTATGCTCATGTGCCAGATACACTCAGGCAAAGTCACCCCCCCCCCCCCCCCACTGTGGTACAAGGGGGGTTGATGGAGCCCCTCCCCCTTAGGTTTTTGCTGTGTTACAACATTTCAAAAAGATTTTGCCTTTAGTGGAAAGCCTGTAATCTGTAATGTACTCTACATGATAAGGTACGAATATTATCATGGGTAGTGACACTGCTGGGGGCCAGATGTGTCATTCAAGATGGCGTTATACTGGATTTTATCCAAAATTACAAATTATCAAAAAACAACAGAAATTGAAAATTCTTTATGCTAGACATGCAGAATAGTATGACATAACACACTTTGCTACTTTTTGTCAACATTTTGTGCTTTTTTCACCCCAAAAAAGTGCAAAACAGCCATTTTTGTTCAAAAATGGTTTGACCACCTACTACTTATAATGATCTTGTAACCATAGCAATCGATTCTCACCAAGCTTGCGTCAAAATGTGACTAGGGGATATGCATACAGCTGCTGAAAAAAGCACATGCAGAAAAGAACGTGTCTTGGAAAAAATGCCTTATTGGGGGTGGGGGTAGCATCCACCCCACCTTGTACGTCCGAAGATTGAGTAACCTATTCTTTCCAGTGCAAGACAACAAGTAATAAAAGCTACATTTCCGAACTTTAACAGTCCATGGAATAGAAAACCAAGGGAAAAAGCTGCAATGAGTTATATCTCTTATTTCTGTTCTTTTTTCCCTTTTTTAGTCTTTTTGCAGAAAGCCTTAGTCAATGGAATGTGTTGAATTATATTAATTAGCAACAAAATGGTGGTTAGTTGCACTTCAAAATTTAATAGCAGTTTTATGGACAAAAACGGATGGGTATCCTGATAGAAAATCTCTTAAAATCAGCGTTTAGCAACTCTTCTCAAACAAGGCCGTAATATTTACAAGAGAAAATTACAAAACAGAATCACCAAAATCTGTGTTTAACTTCAAGACCGGAAAGCCTGACTCTGCGCACATAATTTTCTTTGTTTACACTTGATGACTTATTAATAAGCTTGACAAGTTTATACATTACGTTGATGGTAAACATGCGTGCAGTACACCCATGCAATACAGTATTTGTGTCAGCATTGTGTATGTACTCTAGGACCGATTTAGAGGGTATACTTTGTGTTTATGACTGTTGTGTGCAACTTTTGAAGCGTGCACTGCTCGTGTCAGGCAAAAATCCTAGACAACTCATCATTCTAACATTTTGATTGTGGCTACAATTGTTGTAGGGTTTTAAAACAATCCTTTTCAAACAATTTTTGTGTTCCTTTTTTGTGCAACTGTTGTGAAGATGTCATATGCCTGATTAAGACAACATGATTCATGTTGCAAACATGACATGAGCAACTCACATACAACAATTATTGGGTCGAGGCATGCGGAGGCAGTAGACATGTTCCAAGCTGCTCCACATAACTTCGTCACTAAACGATGGTCGTAGAAGGCTTTGCTTTTTTTCTTATTATAATTTCAATAGACGAAGTTATGGGGAACAAATAACCATTGTAATCATCATTTTCCCTCTCCGTTTAGTTTTCGTATTTAGTTTGTGTTTATGTTTATGTTGTTTTTTGTTTCAATCAATTTCCTCGAGTCGTTCTACGGTGGCACAACAGTGTTTCTGGTCACCTTTTATGTTCTGTCATTTTCGTTATTCGTTAGTGTCTTGTAGGGTGTTAATTGCAAGTGTAATAAGGGAGAGTGTTATTTTTTTTTGCAAACAAACGCCTGCTTTATATAATATTTTTCATCACAACTTTTGTATGCAAATGGCTTCAGGTAACGCTTTTTGTTATTCCATTCGTGGCCTTTTACAAATTCCAACAGTTGTGGTAAAATTATGGCAGCAAGTAACTTTGCATTTAAACTATTATCTTTAAATGCTCGTGGGATTCGTTCTTTTGAAAAACGGAAAGCAATATTTGGATGGGCAATGAGACAACAAGTCGACATTTGCTTTATTCAGGAAACCTATAGTACTAAGTCGAAAATGTTTGGAAAAAGCAGTGGAAGGGTGAGATGTATTTCTCGCATGGTTCCGTACATAGCAGAGGCGTGCTTGTCTTAATTAAAAATAGTTTGGAATTCCAAATCAAGTCCATGCGGCAGGACAAAGAAGGTCGTTTTATTTTTCTCGAGGCACTGGTGCAAGATCAAAAGTTTTTGTTAGTTAACATCTATGCTCCAAACAAAACGAGTGAGCAAACTTACTTTTTCGACAAAATCAAGGAGGAATTGGATAACATTGATATAGATGATGACTGTAGAATAATAATTGGGGGAGATTTCAATGTTATTTTAGACCCCGACCTTGACGGTTGGGGAGGCAAACCAAAATTCAAGGAATCAGTTAAGCAGATTGAGAATATTTGCTTACTGTACGATCTAGTAGATATTTGGCGACTTAGGAACCCAGGAATAAGACGTTTTACTTGGACACAGAAAACTCCCATGATCCAAAGGAGGCTTGATTTTTGGCTAACCGACAATGCCTTGCAAGAGGAGATTGAGCAGGTAAGCATTATTCCTTCCATAAAGTCTGATCACTCAGCAATTCTGTTGTCAATTAATGGATAGAAGAAAAATCACACGGTCCTTCCTTCTGGAAGTTTAATGCAAGTTTATTAGATGACAATGATTATGTAGCTCTAATAAACGATAACTACCAGGTTTGGGTTGAGGAATTTAGGGATATACAAGATCCCAGATTGCTTTGGGATCTTATTAAATACAAAATTAGACAGGAGACAATTTCATACAGTAAACGCAAAGCGAGGGAAAGAAAGGCGAAATTGACAACTTTAGAGGAAAAATTGACAATCCTTCAAGAGCTATGTGATCAGGATCCATCAACGGATAATCTGAATAGGATAGAGATTTTGAAAACCGAGTATGACCTTCAATATGAATACATTGCACAAGGCGCTATAATCCGATCAAGGGCCACATGGTATGAGCAAGGAGAGAAAAGCAACAAGTATTTTTTGAACTTGGAGAGCTCTAGGGGTAAAAAGAGCACGATCTGAAAGATTCTTAAGGAGGATCAATCTCTGACAACGAACCCCAAAGAAATAATGGACGAACTTAGAAGTTTCTATTCAAATCTTTACCAAGTGAACTCCACTAGAGAAAGTGAAGCCTCATTAGACGCATTCCTTAACAGCGTATCCGTACCCACACTGTCTGAAATACAGAAAGAGAAGTGTGAGGAAAAATTGACTATCGGTGAATGTTTCAACATTTTGAATGGTTCTCGAAAGAACAAAACACCTGGCAACGACGGCCTTACAGCGGAATTTTACTTAGCCTTTTGGCCTATTCTTGGAAAACATTTAGTAGCTTGTCTCAATTATGCACATAATCACGGAGAGTTATCTAACTCTCAGAAACAAGCGGTGATCACTTTATTAGAAAAGAAAGGAAAAGATAAAAGGCTGATCAAAAATTGGAGACGATTTCCTTAATTAATGTGGACACCAAAATTGCCTCTAAGGTGCTAGCTAAACGATTAGAGAATATACTACCTGACTTGATTCATTACAACCAAAACGCTTATGTGAAAGGTAGATCAATATTTGATGCCATCAGGACAATTGATGATGTATTAGAATATACAAAATGTAGTGATCAGTCGGGTATCCTAGTAACAATTGATTTTGAAAAAGCGTTTGACTCTTTGGACCATAGATTCTTATTAAAGGTCCTTCGCACTTTCAATTTCGGACCATCTTTTATTCAGTGGATTCGCACCTTTTACTCGAATGTGTCTAGTTGCATAATAAATAATGGTTTTGCGACAAGTTACTTTAATGTTGACCGTGGTGTGAGACAAGGGGATCCCTTATCCCCTCTCTTGTTTATTCTTAGTTTAGAAGTTCTAGCTTGTAGTATTCGACAGAATGATAAGATTCAAGGGATCAAAATTGAGGATGAAGTTGTGAAAATCTCTCTTTTCGCCGATGACATGACATGCTTTTTGAGAAATAAGTCTTCATATGAGAACCTGGTTGTTAATTTAGACTTGTTTTCGAGATTCTCAGGTTTAAAATTAAATGAGGAAAAAACAGAATGTTTTTGCTTAGGGGTCCAAAATTTATCTAAATCGTTTTCCTATGAATTTAAACACTCAATTAAGATTTTAGGCGTACATTTTGACTATGATGAGCTTTCGAGGAAAAAGGCTAACTTCGAAGCAATCATTAAGTCTATTAAAAAAACATTAGGCATGTGGAAATGGAGGGGACTCACACTTATAGGAAAAATACAAATCATTAAATCTTTCGCTATTCCGAAATTTATGTCGAAAGCTTCGCTTATTCATGTCTCTAAAGATCTCATACAGGCAGTCAATAAAGAACTTTACAGCTTTATTTGGAAAGGAAAGGATAAGGTTAAACGGTTAGCCTTGATTAATGACATTGAAAATGGAGGGCTAAAGATGCTGGATATAGAATCTATTGTTCTAGCGCAAAGAACGATGTGCTTGAAGAAGTATATTGAGGACTATGTTAGTCCCTGGAAGATTTTCTTAAACCACTATTTGAAAAAATTAGGGGGAAAGTTCATTTTGCAGTGTCATTTTGATTGCCAAAAATTGCCCATATTTTTACCTGAGTTTTACAAAGATTGTCTTGCTGCGTGGTCAACTCTTTCAAGTAAAGAAGTGTGTTCGTACGAGGATGTTATGAACCAATATTTGTGGAATAATAAAAACATTCTATGTGAAGGTAAATCTTTATATTATGCCTTTTTTCACATAAACTGTGGGATTAGCAAAATCGGAGATTTAGTCTCTAAAGACAATATGTTTCTGGAAAGTGATAAAATTCTCAGGTCAAAACTATCCCCTAGTCAATACTTCCTTTTAATGGGAGTAGTCAGTGCCATTCCAAAGGAATGGTGCTCCATTATCAAGGGTGAGAGTATATACTGTGAGACATATCCCTGCCCTGCAAATTCTTTTGAAGTGCCAATAAAGGGGGAAATGTTGGATATTTCTAGCATTTCCTCCAAAATTGTTTATGAAGAGTTTCTTTCTCGTAAAGTTATTCCTCCTACTGCCCAAAACAAATATAGAAAAGAGTATCCAAATCTCTCCGTCGATTGGAAGAAAATCTATTCTCTAGCGTTTAGCGTTACTTTGGATACAAAGTTAAGAGCTTTTCAGTACAAATTGCTAAACCATATTATGTATACAAATGACAGACTTTATAAATTTAAGATTGTAGACTCACCATTATGTGCTTTCTGTAACTCTCAAAATGAATCCCTCGAGCATTTATTGTTTCTTTGCAAAGCAAGTGAGATATTCTGGAAAGAGGTATTGTCGTGGTTGGCCATCCATAAGAATGAACTTTTAAATGTTTCTCTCACTGATGTTTTGTTTGGTAAATTCCATATTGATAAAGACTTTATGGTAGTTAACCATGTTCTTCTTCTTGGAAAATATTTTATTTATAGGTGTAAGCTTGATAATATTAAACCTTCTTCGGCAGTTTTTAAGGCTAAATTAAAAGCTACTTTAAATTTAGAATTTTACATTGCCAGAAAAAAAGGCACACTCGCTCAACATTACAGAAAGTGGAATATCCTTATTCCTGCATTAATTTAGATAATTTCCCTTTCCATTCTACCATTTTAAAAACCCAACAAATATATATTGTTTTTTTTCTTAAGGTCACTCTCTTTTTTCGAAACCTGTTTTTTTTAACCTTTTGTTTAGAAAGCTGGTGTTTGCATTGTTATGTTTCCATTTTCTTTCCGCTCTCCATAGCATAATATACTTGTATTTGTTATTACTGTAACGTGCATATGTTTGTAGTAAGTAATGTTAGGCTTGTTAGTATTTACTTTTATTGTAGTAGTAGTAGTAGTGTAAGTACCGTCCGGACTGTAAGTAATGTTTAAATTGCATTGTTGTAATTGTATTGTATTGTTGTATTGTTTTGCTGTAATGGCAAGAAATAAAAAATTTGCAAAAAAAAAAACAAAAACAAAAAAACAATTATTGTACGCAAAAACCATACCGTGTAAATCAGCCCTTAGATGTACATGTATACACACTCAGTGATCTTACTAGCTCTACATAATATTTGCATATCCTAATGGAGCCCTGTGAACTTTAAACTTGGCATCTACATGACTGTACTATTAGGTGAATCTGCTGGTGCAAAACGTAATGCCTAAAGGTTAACATTCTCACTCAAGGAGGCCCCAGATGGCACAAGCTGTCACTACATGCTCAATATATTAAATACTTTGTAAGAAAACAGGACACCAGAGGAGTATTGAAGTAAATGTGCAGCATTTTTTGACCAATTTTTTTTGTGGAGTTTTTGATCGAGCTCGACGTTACCTCGACTGGTTGGGTTGTGTTGCGTTTGTTGTCTGCTTCATACTGCGTTGTGTTGTGTTGTGTTGTGATATATTTGTGCGCAGAGGTCGGCGGTCAAATACCAACATTTGATTTCAGGTACAAGAAGCTCAAAATATTGCCGTTTATGGTGACAAATGTTGGGAAAGATGGAACTTTTCAGACGTATAGTTGTTTTTCGACTATTGATTCATTCAGGTTTGAGGAAATTGTGAGTGGAGGTGGCGCATTTCAAGAAATATCAATCATTTAAATGCTTGGTGTGGGTGAATTGTGTATCACCTTTCATAATTATAATACTTATAACATAGAGGGCAAAATTACTGAATGCTGATTGGCTGAGACAGAGGGCATTTTTTCTTAATTTTCTTTCAGACGAGGGCAAAATTACTAATTCCTGATTGGCCAAGCGCCAAAACTACTCGCATTTGATTGGCTGAGCATGAGAACGCGCCATTTGCATTTTGTAGGTGTCTTGAAACGAAAAACAGATTTTGAGTTGTTCAACACAAGGATCGCTTCAAAGTTTGACTTTTAACCGGGTTGTTTGGTAAAAATGGTATGAAAATCGGCTGTTAGCTTGAAGAGAAATTCCAAAAGGTGAACTATATTTGTTGCGGGAAACAGCAAATGGTCATTTGTTTTGAAACCACTGAAAACTTTGGAGTGATGTGGTCGATAATTTTTCCAGCTAAAGGAAGCTTTGCAACTCAGGTGAATAAAATTTACTTGGTTTGAGTTTTAAGTGTGTTTTGTCAATGAACTAGAATTGTATTTATCTCTTAAGATTTACATAATGGTCAGTCTTTCTTGTTCTGTGCGCTGAGCAACAGTTAAACTGCTTGTGTGGTGAAAGTTTACGAGCGGGTACTTTTATTCTGAGGACCAGCTGATTGTGTTTCAACGTGCATGGAAAGTTTTCCGAAAATTTTGCCCTCTATGTTATAAACAAGTAATCGCATTGAGTCCTCGTAGAATTAAGGATAAATTTTCACTTGTATTTTCAAAGTTTCACAAATTGCCCTCGTCGCTGCGCGACTCAGGCAATTTTGTGGAAACTTTGAAAATACGCGTAAAAATTTATCGTTAATTCTACTCGGCCTCATGCGATTACATATACTAATTAGGAGCAAAAATAAGAAAGACGGTTATTCTCGCTCGGAGAGCGAATTTTTGCCCTAGATAGCAAGTACGTAAGATATAAACAAAGAAACACTGTTTATTTCATAAAATTTTATTAATTTGCAGTCATAACTCGAGCTTCGGCTACCTGTGCTATAACGTAGACTTCACCGATATGCATCGAGCGCGTGAAGAAAATTATCGCGCGCTATACACGAACGCAACGTTTCATCCCTTATCTCCGCAAGGTAATCATTGTTTTTGTCCTTTATAAGAAAATACGAGCGACTAAATTGGAGCAAGAACTACGTGCCTAAGTTTTTCAACAGTCGCATCCACAATCAACCGAATACAAAATGGCGAACAACTTCTAATTCCATCGTAATTTTGCATAAACTACATTTAACGCCATCTAAGAAAATACGCGTCTTTATACTACTGCTGAGACAAACTGACACGAGCTTACCTTTCATATAAAAGTCCTTGAGAGTAAAACCATCATTTCCCGGGAAGGCGCGGTGCACGTCTGTGGAGGATGAAGTCGTCCATCGATTGATGATCCACGCACTTTCCTGCAAATTGGAAGAATAATAAGCCATATCATTCAACGTTAAGTAGTAAATAACCTTAAGTACATATAAAACTAAAATACAAGACCACAAACCTTCCCAACGAAGGAAAAATCACTCCAAAAACAAATATCCCTGTACCTTGCCTTCGCGCGTCCTTCGTGCGCCATCTTTGATTCTATAGTTCGTTCCCAGGCCCCACAAACCGTAGTGCATACGCAACCTCGACCCCAGGGTCTTCTCCTCGTTCAAAATGGCGGTCGGAGAAACCCCTGGCCAAGGCTGCCAAAGTGACTCCAAAAGCTCGTTAGAATTTCGCATGCAAACACGATGAAATGTCTTCGTTTTGTTTGAATAACGGTTTCTGATTGCAGAAAACAATCAGGGCCGCCAGACACTGGAAACAACCTCCGAAAAAGCCATTATATCACTTGTCACGTGACAAAATACTTCACGATTCGTGGAGTATTTCAGCAACCTCTGCGACGGCCATTTTGAACGAGGAGAAGGCCCTGGGGACGAGGTTGGTGCATGCGCGCAGGTGGAAAACTAAATCTGACCGTAGAAGCTGCGGCTTCTTACATGTCGTAAGTCCCACTGATTTGAATGGAATAACGCAAGATTCAAAAAGTAACTCTTGTTTAGAAAGGCTTGCTTTCCGTTTTTTGTGTGTTTTTTTGTTCTTCTTCCATTTTAATGACCTTTTCAACCAGCTCTTCATTTGAACTATCTCCCCAAGAGCCAGGAGCATATCATATGCAAGAGCCCAAATTGAAACTTGGCCGTTCGATTCTTAGAACTCCATCCACTTAGAGATGTCTGAACACTTTGTTCTAGCGGGAAAAAAATGCAAACTTTTCTCGACTTGCGTTGGGTTACATTTGACATCATTTATGGTCCATACTAATTCATAGCCCCTAGCCAAAAATTTGTAACATTCATGGTGTCTATGTGTACATGCTCATCCCCCTCTCAACGTTTTTCCAACGCGCGTGGAAAATCCCGGTAAATCCCCTTTTCGCTTAGAAACAACGAATTTTTGAGGGGTTTAAAACGGGCCTTCTTCAACTTCTGCCAAAGTACTTCATCTTTGCTTATTACAAAGTTTTTAGTGTTTGAATATTCATCGCCAATTCTGTCCGTAAGGGCAAGAGTTCCTTCACTGACACTACAACAAAATGTTCAGGCACTGGCACTTTTTAGGCTTTACCTCGGTGTGAGAACCTGTGAAACTCACAGGCGTACAACATAACAACAACTAACAAACAAAGAAATTCTTGTCAGGTTCTTAAACTGAGGTAAACCCACTTTTCAATGCGCATTCAAAAGCCAAACGGACCCCCTTTCTACCCATGGAATATTGAAGCCACCTTTACGAAGCATCGAGAAAAATGATGCTCGCCACGGTTGTATGGGCAAGGGGGTAACCCTTCTTCCTGGATTTTCTCCCCGTGAGCACTCGCTGGTTCTTGGGTTGAGAATGTACGTATACGACTAAGGCAGGTGCGAACTCCGCCCTGCATGGAGTGTTTACAAGAGACTGGTATGAAAAATGCCCAGTGATGTTCCAAGTCATATCGGCAGAGAAGAACCTGGGGACGAGGTTGACCGGCACGAGTTAACATCGGTTCCCACACAATTCTCTGCTTCTGATTTCACGAGACTGGTTTGAAAACTTATCTCAAAGGGTTTACTCTCAGACCAGTATGACGTGGTACCCGATTTCATGCTAAAACTACCCATACCAGCCGTGACGGCCAGCTCTCAAAATGTGTCAACCTGAGCTGACATGGATTTTTCACTGACCAGTCTCACGTAATTAGGAACAAAGATTTGTATGGAAATCGATCTCAATTCGTGCCGGTCAGAGTTCGCACCGATCTCATGTAACGAGCACGTAAGACTAGCTCTAAGCCGCTCGTATTTTCCTAGGGAACGAAAAAAACTGTTTTCCTTGGGGAGAAAAGAGATCGTACGTGAGTTCGTGTGCAGTGCGCAATAGTGCACGACACACGCGGAATATTGCTTGTGTTGCGTGCGATGCAAATCAGTGATGTCTACGAACCATTCGCGCGTGGAACGCGAGATTCGCGCTGCACCTTCACAGATAAAATTTGGAGCAATTCTACCAACCACCTTTGTCACTTGATAAAGTAATGACAGAAAACACACACACACACACACACCTACAAAGCACATCAGTTTCAAAATCGGTTTTAATTAAGACTACAAAAACAGGAGCGTAAGATTTTTACCGATTTAACAGAGACCATAAGTTAATATTTTATTAATGTAATGGGTATTTTGTAAGCTATAGCTGTACAAATAATGGGTATACATTTACTTTTTTCTACCCAATAATATACAAGTATTAATCGCAGTTTACTGTTTGTGAGTTCAGCGACAATGTACAGCTCGCACAAGATAGTAGAAAACAATCCTTACTTCATTGTACGTATCATATAATCATCTTGGGAGTTTCTGCTTCGAAATCACGGTCACATTTTGAAAACAGATGAGAAG
Source organism: Siderastrea siderea (assembly GCA_964030785.1). Classification (NCBI taxonomy): domain Eukaryota; kingdom Metazoa; phylum Cnidaria; class Anthozoa; order Scleractinia; family Rhizangiidae; genus Siderastrea; species Siderastrea siderea. The sequence continues at coordinate 24,120,915 of OZ034976.1, read as the reverse complement.
AACTTATCGATGCTTCTGCTCCTTGGTTGACCCCGCGAGAGAAAATTGAATTCAAAGTTATCCATATATTGAAAAGATGCTTCATGTCAGTTCAAAACAAAATGGCGCCCGTTCTTAGCATACTTTTACGCGATTTGACATTATTTTTCTCAAGAATGCTTGAGAGTTTAATCACGGGCTCACTTGTAGAAGTAAATTAAAGTGAGATGTTTCAAACAGTATTCAAAATGTTACCGTGCTATGAGCAGTTTTTTAGTAAATAATTTTTGTACTTATTGCTCGAACGTTGAGCGGAATCCGTCTTAAAAAGGTTAAAAGGTAGTCCACCACATGCACCTCAGAATTTCACATTGAAGTTCGATTAATATTAAATTGATATGGATAGCATCAATTTACTTAATTAGTTATAACTTTTAACTTTCCATTGAATTTTATTCTTAACGGGGAAAGTGGTTAACTAGATTAGTTCAAAATATGGCGACTAAAATTGCAACTTTGAATTTCAATATGCAACTGTATGAATTCCGTATTGGTAAAAATAGATTTTGACTTCTTAAAAACTGGCAATCAATTTTTAACTGGATTCTTTAAGGGGTGTTCTTGAAAAACCCAAATCAACATCTTCCAATGTCAAATTATCATTTCTCAACAAACACTGATGCAAGACTGAAGCTTTTACAAACGTATCATTAGGTTTATTGTGACCTCCTTGAAAATGTCCGACGACATTATGGTTTGATGTTTGCAATTATGTCTGGAAATTAAAGGCATATTTAATGTGCATTTATGATTCAACATTTCTTCTTACGAGGAATGCAAGTCTAATTGATTTGCTTAAAGTTCCCGAAGGTACAGATAACGACCACTGACATTTTTATTGACTAACAGAATCAAATTGCAGTCAATTTTCCATTAGGAAAGAAGAAACGATAATGATGAACAGAATATGACATACGCTTACTTTTGCTACTCCATAATGAAAGGTTTGGATTAATTTCAAATAGACGAGTGCATCTTAGAAAGGTGTCTATCTTAGAGAGAGAAAAAAGGTAAAGCAGTTAAGAACTGCAGACGGGTAGGACTAACTACTGCCACATTAACAAGGTACCTGCCTTAAAGGGAAATGAAGTAACAGATTGAAGTACGACAGAGACCAACTCCGTGTTAACTCCGTGTTCACCCAAGATGTCCTTCTTGAAATGAAATGGTTATTGTATTTCAAATGATAGTAAACGTGACGCTGCGATGAAATAGGAATGATAAACAACGAAAGAGTATTTAAACTAGAGGTGAACTTACATTCAATCATCATTCTCATTTGCATTTCAGCTTTCACTTTCACAGTCGCAATAGCAAAGCATATTTCACTGTAATGTCCTACGCACTACTGCAACCTGGCAAACAGCCATAAGAACAGTGCTACTGTCATCTGTACTGATACACAACATATATCATAACAGTATAAATTACAACTGGGGTTCATATCTCCCCAAATTAATAGTTTTAATGTAGCTCTGAACAGCTAAACTTAAGTAATGAAACATGGTTTCTCATTATTACTATTATAATACCTTTCTTTTACTTCATAATATACCATCAAAGGATTTTAGGGATAAATATTTTTGTTCATATTTTACAGGTATGTGACTTGGCAGTTTAGCTTGCCCGAGGTCGCTTGGCTTCCGGCTCTGAAGACCCAGTCCCTGACGGCCGAGTACTGCTGGATGAGCTACCAGATGCAGTAGCCTGGGAACCGTCTGTAGAAAAAATATAAACTGCTCTCATTTTTTGTGTAAAACGAAATCTATTAGCAAAAAATATTTAAAACCCTTGGACTAGAGTAACCTCTTTTTAAAGGTACTCACTTAGAAATATTCCTATTTAAAAAGGAGTTGTCCACTAAGAGGAAATAACTGCCTGTGGAAGGTTTCCGCTGAATGGAAATAAGCACATACATATAGGTCCACCGCGTTCAACACGTACAAGACGAAGGTACCATGTAAATGCAGGAGCATAAATAACATTATCAAGTGACTGGTTGATGGCAGTGTGCACTCAACGGTCTTTTCCACATATAGACTACGAACAGTCTCTCTTTCCACTCAGGGATAGTCGAGGGAACGAAGGAGCAAGCGAGAGCGAAAATCACCCACGGCGTTGAAACGTGATGCGCGTGTCGAGCCGCTAGTGTTGTGAGCCACGCATGTCACGTTTCAAGGCGGCAGACTATTCAATACACTGGCGGCTCGACATGCGTGTCATGTTTCAACGCGGCAGCGATTCAACGCGGCAGGCAATTTCATACTCGCTCTTTTGTTCGTTTTCCTCGATCCCAAGAGCGGAAAGAGAGACTGCTCGTAATCTATTTGGCATAATAAAAGAAAGATTCAAATTTGGCATCTAACACCAATTTCTCAAACATTACTGACAACGGTTCTCAGAAACCTTGACAGGCTGTTTACAATTTCTGCTGCAGAAATGTTCCTGTGACTTACACGATAACTGTGACTTGCAGTGTTTAAGGTGATTCCATCGAAAAACAATTTGTAATGAGAATTTGTTGAAACTTTGCACAGTTATTAGTTAAACCTAGTACATTAAAAAAATAAAATAAAAAGAGGGGGTCACCGTGTCTGATTTCACGCTATAGGGCTGTAGTATATAGGTACTTTGCCAGCTTTCGACAGCAATATTAAAAACCTATACTTGTACCAGAGACACTCATTACTTTAACAAAGTTATTACTAGCAAAGAAATATATGCATTATTCTTATGATAGAAGAACAATAGTACAGTAAAACGTCTTAAAACTGCCGTAAAAATGAAACCAATGAAATAATGGGCAAACCGAGCGTCTGCACGGTTCCGGTGAGACGCCTAAAATCTGACTGTAAATAGTGAATTAACCGGAATATTTCAAAATTGAATAATGAAAAAGTCTTCAAATTTAAATATATCATGTAAAATCGTATTTTACTTAAACAAATGGAATAAAAAAGTGGGGTCACCGAGTTCGTTTGGGAGAAAGCGACCATTTTTGTCTCTGAACAGCTGCGCTTTCATAGTAAACCTATCAAGTTCCGAACGTGCGCACGCTCGTGCGCGCGCTAATCCCGCAAAAAGATGATGCGCAGAAAGGATACGCAATGCAATTGAATGGAATCACCTTAAGAGACTGTAATTATCATTGACTTACATGCCAAGTCTGATTGCTCTGTAAGGAGGCTGCTGTCCACTGAATCCAGTCCCATGGACAATGCAGCACCAAGACCAACAAACTGGGAAAGAAAAAACATTCAAACTCAATACTACAAAAAAGGTTGAAGCAACACCTTGGAAGACCAGGAAAGCCCCAATAGTGACAAGCATCTAATTTCTCCTTACAATATCACTACTTCATCAAACATACAGGTCATGAGAATAAAGAAAATAATAACCAAAGATATAGAGGATATTACACGGCTGTGCAAAGATATTCATTTATTTTCGCGTAGTAAAACATGTTGTTTTTTAGCATGAGAAAAAAATCATATCTTCAAGCACCCATGTAATTTTCTTTGATTAATTAGGCAAGAGAGTTTTTGCACAAACAACAGTGTAAAAGAGTGAGATTACATCATCGATACCCTCACTAGTGAGAATATGGAAAATATGCCACTCAAGTCCCAGACGTAGTTTCGTATGAACTTACAAAGTGCTCTATTTTCCACTAAAACACTCTTGCCAATATAACAAAGAGCAGTACTTTACAGTGGTTGTGTTAATTAACACGCCATAGAAAGTGGCTCAATTCTTGAAAAATAGCATTTTGCATTTTTTACCACCTTTTAACTTGTAAACTCTTAGTAGAAGTCCTGTTACTAAACAGTAATCTTTTCAAATGCATTGATTCTCTCACCTCTGCCATGACAGCCATGGGTGATGCACCAATTGCTTTGGCAACTTTGTGTTCCACCAGATAAAACATGTACTCATCATACAGAAGCCTGATCAAATGGAACGAGCCAAAGCTGGCTGCACTACGAAGGGTCAGGTCACGGATTATCATGGAGCTATGAGGGACAAACACAAAGTAGAATATTGCAGGTTAGCATGGTTACTTTCTTTGAATGTAGAATGTGTAGGAGCAGAAACTGAGAGGAGTCAATTGGTCCAAACTGTTAGTGCTGGTATGACAAATTAAGGGCACCTTTTGGGGGTACACATATTTACTTAGAGCGTTCCAAAAAAGTTAAGCACTGAATAGTCCTGTAGTGCCTTTTGCTAAAGCACTGAAATGTCCAAAGAGTCTACAAGAAGTTAGTAAAAATATTGATTTCCTTGTTCATTTCCAGAACAGATACAGTAAGCACAAGATTTGCTGCTTCTCTTAGAATATGCAGAATAACCCAATAAAATACATCCTAAGCTCACCATGGGCTAATTGTCACCCCCCCCCCCTCCCACCAAACCCACCACTCCAATAAAAAGCCCTAGACAATCATACTTCACCAACTTATGAAAAATAACCCTTTGTTAGGTTTCCCTAACAAATCCTTGGTACCCACATATACTTGTGGCACCTTGTTCCTTGGAAGTTGTTAAGCAGCTGGGACACAAAATTTTATGATTAATTTTTTGGCTTCACACATCAACCTCAAAGTGCAATCCACTAGCCATCCATGGCCAACAAAATAGTATGGTGTCTGAACAAAAACTGGACCACCATTTTAAGGTTTTCAGTTCTGTAAATGTGACTTGGCTTGTTACAAACACGTGTAAAATCATCATGGCACTGCCCCTTTAAGCAGTTAACAAAGCGTTTTCAATTTATACCTGTAAAATGACCACTTAAGAAGAAACTGTCTAGCTGCCTTAGGAAACTCATCAGTGCCCTCATGTTGTTTCAGAACTTGATCCACAACGCCTTCCAACCAGCTAGCCCACTGCTCAAGAGAGTTCTAAAAAGCAGGAGCAAGAACAAATGAGGTAAGCAACAAGCATGGGGCACAGCACAGAAACTTCAGAGTTTGAAATCTTTTCTTCCAGCACCAAACATGTGTTACCTTGGATGTGCGAGCTGGAATGGTTTCTTTCTGGCAAACTATTAAGTTTGGGATTGGTACCAGTTACATGTGTGCACCTTTGGCACCTTTGATTGGTACCACTTACATGTGTGCGACTTGTTCCCAAAATTTACTAACACACCTTACCATGCAATACCAAACCTACCAAAAACTCTAGATCTGTAGTTACAGATAGCCCCACCTTAAAAGGTTGAGAGAAAGAATGAATGCCGTAAACACACCTGTTGCTGAAGAGTAAGTTTAAAATCCTGCTCCAGTCGGTAAACAACGCCGTCATCACATTGACACACCCAAGAGGCTTGTTCCTGCAGAAAAGGCACACACTTAGTTTAGGACGGGAACTTCAAGAGTAGTTTTGTGGGGGTGGGGGGGGGGGGGGGGAGCAGGGGGACTGGGGGTCCAAGCTTCCCACTTCTCATACCCTCTTACCCTTTAAGACCTAACAGTGACGAAAATGAAATTTCTCTTTACAGTATCACCACTTGTTCAAACATTCAAGTGATGAGAATAAAGAAAGTGATCCCCAAGGAAAAGATGTTTTGATATTTAGACAAATCCTCCTTACTAGTTCCATAAGAAATACATGGAGAACAGTCAGGAGAATATGCATTTTTATATCAGGGGTTAAACAGTTAATCCTGGTTCCCACCCCTTTTTTGCTGGCTCCTGCCTCTTTGCACTTTACAATTACAAAATATTATGCACTGTTGTCTAAATTTTTCATATTTCTCCTGCTTCCCACCACCTTGGGAATCCCACTACCCCCCTCCTTCCTGCCCCCAGTACACTTCCCCCCTGTCCCCCCCCCCAGGTTTCAGGAAACAACAAAGTCGACAATATATAGCCTAAGAGCTTCAAGAAAAAAAGCACTTTGAATGAGAGAAATTTGCGAGCTTATGTGACTCTGTTACAGAGGTAAAGATTGGATGCTCAAATCAACATAATTGCAAAATCAATCAAAATGCTACTCTTACTTGCACATTAGCAAAGTCCACTCTGTTAAGATCAGCCAACATCTGACTGATCTGAGAGGAATTCTGAAGCACAGCACGTGCAGCTTGGGCCAAGTGGTTCAATGAGGTGTAGCGACGGAGAGTTTGTGCAAATGCACTGCAAGTGGACACCTGTTGCAAAACATAGAGAAGTATTAACAAAACAGACACCGACTGAGAGGGTAACAGACAAGGGTAACAGATGTGCTTTAGAAGAACTACATGGATCAGTTCTTAAGGTTGCATTTTACTTGGAAACCTCAGCACCACTAGTTGCAATTGGTTTTTGTGAGACAAGTTACAAAAACTATTTTGGTTAGTGTTGAAAACCTTTTTAATTAACTGTGAAGATGCACAAATCAGATTTAAGATCTGTCTTCTCTAACACAAACTGAGGGCTTGCAGACTCATGATAAAATTCTACCACTATGGTGGAACTCACTTTAACATCAGCCATCTTCTTTGGGATTTGATCCAAGCTGTTCACCAGCCAACCTTCCAAACCTTTGGCAAAATTACGCACGGCCTGAGTCAAGGAAGCTGAAATTAAAACAAAAACTGGCATCAGATGACTTCTTTGCATTTGACTAACACTGTTGAGCTACTAGGTCCCATTTGTAGTCTGCTGTCATGAACTTCTTACTGGCAAACACCTGCAAAAATGAGCTGAAATTTCCATTCTGAAGTGCTCTGTAAAGAACCAATCACTGCTTACATTGACGTTAATCTCATTCCCACCACAAGTGTTGGTCTCGTGCAAATGTAATGCTTATGTTGTGGTTAAAATTTGTTTTCGGTTCAAAAGCTTTCAAAACAGTTTCTTTTCATTTTCCATTGTCTCAGATTCGTTAACACAATCTGGAGCAAAGAAAAATAAAAATCAAACTGATCTGAAAATTTTCAAACCAAAAATAAATTTAAACGAAAACAAATGCAATGCTCATTTCAAACAAAGCTTTATTAAAAATTCTTAACTTTGTTTGACGAAATTTAATATAAGCAACAGTGAGTCAAGGAAGGTTAAGGATAATAACCAACTACTCTCGTTGCATACCCAGATCGCTGATTTCACAGCCCAAGTTGTTTTTGTGTGACATTTTCACAGCGATGATTAGATGAACCCACCACGTACACTGAGAAATGGGAAACCATACCTGGAATTGGTCGCAAAACATCAGGGATGAGAATTTCCACCAGTGTTTGATAAAGGAGATGATCACAAGCCTTGACAAATGTCATGATTGGATCATATTCACACAACTGCAGCAGTTTGGACTGAGAAAGCCGGCTTTCATATTCTCCATCATCACTGCAAACCAATACAGGATACAAATTATTGGTCGATCTCTTAGAAAGGTCTCATAGACAGCTTTATAATAAGATTAGCAGGGACTCACACCACCCATTATCTTCCATCTTACCGACTGTAAAGGATTCATCTCACATGCTTTGTAGAAAAACGTCTCACCTTCCTTTAGTTAACACTGAACGCTTTAAGAATTGTTTTGTAAATAGGCTATGTTTTAATTATAACTTAGCAGTATGATTGTAATATAGTGTGTTTCTTTTTCCTTTATCATCTTAAATTCTTAAATGTGTATATTCCCCAGATATGAATTTTTAACTTGATGATGATTTGTAACTTTCAATAATTATGTCTTTTATCGATCGATCAAAGATGATGATGATGATGATGATGATGATGATTATGAGTTACTCTTGTTATGTTCTTCTCCAACATGAATTCAACTCTTGTTGACTAGGCTTGAAGAGACTCGATCAAAAGATTGCCTACCCTCCATCTCTGGGCTCCTCGTCTTCTGCTGATTTATCATCTGACGATGTGTGTCGCCAGAAAGTCTGCCACAAGGACTCAACCACAGTAAACTGCAGATTGACTACAACATCAAGGAAAGCCTACAGTACAAACAAAACAAAACCGATGTTACTTTAATCACCTGCAATGATTACAATCTAATCTAGTTTTAAAAACGTTCTTGGAAAAAGGAATATTTAACAATTAATCGCCAAAGGCAAAGTAAATATTGGCAAATATTTACCGAGCCGAAAGTGAGGTAAATATTCACCAATATTTACTGAGCCTGAGGCGAATAATTGTTTTAGTATAATTGTGAGATGTGGACATCAGAAAGTAAAGAAAAATGGGCTAAAACTTCACAAACAACACATGAAAAAAGTAACTTAGCTTAGCAGCTGTGCCTTGAAATGTTATATTCACCGGGTAGTGCGGTGAATATAGCATTAAAATTATACTAATTGCTCTTATTCATTCTTTTGAAATACTGAATCAGCATTTTTCCTAACCTGCAATATTTGTGCAGCTCAGATGCACATTTTTTCCCAGAAGTGGTAATTTCTAAAGTGAATTCTTGTTGAAAATACTTGTGTACTAAAGTTTTGTAAGAATTTATGTTTGTAGGTCATAACAAAATTTCCCAAAATAGCAAAAATCAAAACACAAGAAAAATCTGTCACATGGTATCCTCACCTCACAATGCTCTCTGTACATGTCAACAAAAGTGTCAAGGTCATGATCTGTAATTCCATCTGAAATAAACAACAGAGGTACATTTCAGTTTGACTTCAAATGGGTTCTACATGAGGTCAGAATACACAAAAAATATTTTTGGTTCTCATTTTTACATCTGAGAATGAAATCCTACAGTGTGATTAGTCAAATGAAAACTGCTGTGCAGTACTTTAACGTGGTGCCATTTATTTTGATGTTCAAGGTGGTTCTAACTTTTGAGTCGGTGGACGGAATCCCAAAGTGTGGCCATTTAAATGAAAGCTACTGAGCAGTACTTTCCAACGATGCTGTTTACTGTGCTGTACAAGGTGGTTCTAGCTTTTGAGTCTGTGGATGAAATCCTCAAGTGTGACCATTCAAATGAAAGCTACTGAGCAGTACTTTCCGGTGGTACTGTTTATTATACTGTACAAGGTGGTTCTAACTTTTGAGTTTGTGGATGAAATCCTCAAGTGTGGCCACTTAAATGAAAGCTACTAAGCAGTACTTTCCAGTGATGCTGTTTATTACCCCGCCGTCAGGACGGGGTCTAGTAATACCCGTTTTTTTTTTTTTTTTTTTTTTTGTCGTGGTCACTTGCCCCAGCCCTGCGCTCAGTCAAAACAATACTTGCCGGTAATGTGCGTTCGTTTAGCGTTATTTCGCCAGAATTTTCATGTAAGTTGGTGTAGAAAATTACGGGCGATTTAATGGCATAAAAACCCCTTCGATGAAAGCAAGAACGAAGGTGCTAGCGAGCTTTGAAGCTGGCATGAATTCGCCAAACTTGCCCTGGCACGTAAACATTACTTCACTGAAACACAGAAGCCGATACGGGGAAGTCCCTTGCTTTCGCCAAGTTGAATAATTCAACCGTGAAATGCAAGCATTTTTTTGGCAGTTTTGCCTTGCTTCGCCAAAATCTTTAGGGAAAGTTGTGTAGAAAAGTACGAGAAATTCAGTATAGTTGACTTCTCTTCAATGAGAGCAAGAACGAAGGTGCTAGCGAGCTTTGAAGCTGGCATGAATTCGCCTAACTAATGCCCTGGCACGTAAACATTAGATCACTGAAAACACAGAAGCCGATTCGGGGAAGTCCCTTACTTTCGCAAAGTTGAATAATTCAACAGTAAAATGCAAGCATTTTTTTGGCAGTTTTGCTTTGCTTCGCCAAAATCTTTAAGGAAAATTGTGTAGAAAAGTACAAGGAATTCAATGGACTTAACTTTTCTTCGACAAGAGCAAGGATGAATGTGCTAGCGCGCTTTAGTTTGAAAGCTGGCATGAACTCGCCATCGCTATGAGCTTAGTAATATTTTGATGTGAAGTGTGTGATAGAGTGCCAAGAAGTGAGCAATGCTGCCCTCCATAATTTTCCCCCGGTCACAGGCGATAAAAGAAGAAATTAGAAATAAGAACCAAGATAAAAGAAAAATCTTTGACCCCGGCGGGATTTGAACCCACGACCTCCTGATTAGAACACCGTCGCTCTACCAACTGAGCTACGAGGCCAGGCTGAGTCACACTATGATCAAGATATTTCATCAAAACTCTTCGTCACGCACGCTAAGACAGGGTGATTAGGCAAGTCATGTCTTGATTTATATTATCATTGCAAACACGTAAAAAATATGATAAATCACCAACTTTTAAAATTTACACCACTTCGGCTTGTATCTTACGTGGCCGTAATATATTTTGGACCCCAAGGGCAGTTCGAACAACGGCGGGGTTAATGCCCCTGGGGCTTTTCTTGTTTACTGTACAAGATAGTTCTTACTTTTGACTCTTTGGGTCAAATCCTAGGGTGTGACCATTCAAATGAAAGTTATTAAGCATTATATTTCTTGTGGTACTGTTTATTATGCCACACAAGTTTGTGGGTGAAATCCTAAAGTGTGACCACAGAAATCAAAGTTATTGAGCAAACTCTCCTGTGATGCTGTTAATTGCCTAAAGTCAATATATCATTTTTAAAAAATGTGCGATTTGTACTTTGAAATATGCTGGACAGAAGACTTTTAGTTATAGAACTAGCATAATGGCACCAGTTAGCCAAAGATTTGAAAGATAGCTCTACATATACTTCCTTTAGAAGGAACCTCAAACAGCATTTCATAAGTCAGTTTTTGAGTAACTAATTTGTTTTGTTAAGAATTTTTGTAACAGCCCTTTATGCTATATTTTGTCATTGTAATTTATTTTAATTATCTTTACAATTACAGTTACATTGTAATGGACAGTTGAAAAGCCCCTAGAGGAAGCTGTTCATTATATATTAAACCCTTCACTCCTAGACCAAGTTATGGTGAGATGATTTGTCACTCTAACTTTTTAATCTGTTGACAAAATCCTATCATGTTACCATTCAAATGAAACCTCTTTGGCAGAACTTTTGCATAGGACTATTTATTTCTTAGGAGTTTTTGAAACAAAATTTGGGATTTTTGGTGAGTTTTTTGCTTTGGCCACTTAAGGAGTGAAAGGGTTAAACTACTAAAGTATTAAATTAACCTGGGAGAGGGCATCCCTTGAGGTCCAACTCTTCAAACTCTGGCAGCCCCTGTGTGACATCACCCAAGTACTGTTGATGCTGCTGCATCTGAGTCTGTTGCGCTTGCTGATCTGCCGACACTGTTGGTGACTGTGATGCTGAGTCACCTGTTTCTGCTGAGTCTGACCTTGGGGCTGGCTTCAGTCTGTGTTAAAAAAGCATAGTATACCCAAATTAAACAGCTATAAATTTTGTGGCTTTGAGAATTCACAAAAATCATGGAAAGATGACCAGTAAAAATTTTACAGACTTTGCCAAAGTCCCAGCGAATGTATTTTTTTTAATGAGGATGTAAAGATCTTTTCAAGTCAAGAGCCCCAACCAATCAGCCATACCAGATCCTTTTGTGCGCTTACCAATTTGGAACTGATGGCCTGTAGCTTTTAATGGTTGTGATCTTACCTTAATCTTTGAGGAACTTTTTCTCAATAACAGTCAACTTAGTGACCAAAGCAGCAACTGGTTTGGTTGGGATCATATACAGTATCAATCAAAAGTTAGTAGACAGTCCCTCCCACCTTGAGACTCGATTCTCAAAAATTTTGGTACAGAACACATTTTGGCTGGTTGGGGCACAAACAGTGACCAGCAAGATCTCCAATATCTTCCAAGACATACAAGATTCTCTACCAGACCAATTCTTTTCCTGGCCAGCTTTTGACTGCTGCAGAGGATTCAGGCTTTACAGCAACAAGAAATTACCTTTTCTGTGTTGAAGGTGACTGTCTCATGGCCACCTGGGATTCATCAGACAGGGCATTGAGTGGTGAACTTGGTTTGATACGAATCCCATAATAATGGTACTTGGAGTTACCCCTGTGAAATGAAAACAATAAAAGATAATAAGTAAGTAAGTCTCATGGCCCTCAAAATAAACAATAGTCAATTAAGAAAAATAAAATACAAACACTATGTTCATCTGCAAATATAAAGCTAACTTACAATGAATGATAATAAATATAAAAACACCATATACATCCTCGAATATAAAACTAATTTCATAATGAATAATTGCGTAGGAATTTGATTATTTAAAATTGATTTAAGAAGTGAACGTTTGAAATGTTTTACACATTGGACTCCGTTTGAAGTCAACATTAAGCATAATTAAGTAATCATTCTTCTTTCAGTTCCAGAGCAGTCCAGAATTTTTTTTAACATATCCAAGCAAATGAAACAAAAAAAGCTGGATAATGCTGCCAAAGTCTCGCTCTTTTGACAAGGAGAAAAACAAAAATTTTTAAGGTGACCATAAATGAAGTTGTTGTCCTGCATGTTCTTATCCTTTTGACATTTGTGATTTAGTGTGACTTGTCTGCAGGAGAAAATTTGCTACCCCCTAGATCTGAAGGGGCATGTACACGTATACAGCTGGTACAAATCAGTCATTTCAGTTTGCAAAGCAAAATTTGGAATATATAGTTTTTGACCAATAAGACTATCAGCAAAGGACCAAAAGAAACCTATTCATCAAACATTTATCTTTACATTCATCACTCAATCCTTTCAGTTGGAATGCAAAATTTAGAATAAAGAATTTTTGATCAACGAGACCCCTGGCAAAGGACCAAAATAAACACACTTTTGAAGTATAACTCAATCTGACCTTGTGCCTAATCGTCTTGTTCTCAGTCCCATGAACACAGATCTGATGAGCTTTCCAAAGCTTGCAGCATTCACAGCATCAAGCTTGTTTGCCTGGCAGTGCTGCAAGTAATGATTATACAGAGTGCTGCGTGGTAAACTCACTCCTTCTGCTGTCTCGTAGTTATCAACCAGCCATTGCACCTTCCAAAAAAATGAAAATGTCAGGACTTGGTTTGTACTTTTCCTCAAATGTTGCACAGACATATATGCTCGGTATGCTAGCATTGAATTTGAGGCTGGCAAGTGCTTAACAATGGTGGCAACACTATGCCAGGGTCCAAAATTAACTTTTTTATGCGGGCGCCAAGTGGCGACTGAATTTTTTTTTCAGTCGCCAGATGGAAAATTCTGGTCGCCAAAAAGTGTCCATAAAATTGTTGCTTCACAGCAAGACATGAAGCTTTTAAAGACATTTCGCTCAAAACATAATCTTACTCCTGAACAATCGCAAGAGTCAGACTGCCATGAAAAAAAGGCATTAAATGATCGTGTAGCTTACATTGTAGTTGAGAAGGAGTTTTTGTTAAATAGATAGCTCTCTTAGTTTGAAGACTGAACATAACGTCACTTCTTTTGACTGTAAAGCGTTATCGAAAATTTGTAGAGCATTTCGTTGAATATTGAATGGCGAAAGGAAAGCCTGTGTTTATGTGATGCACCCACGGTATGGTTGTCAGATGAAACTGCTGAAAACATGGCGGCCGCTAAATGTCGATTACATTGCGTGGATTACAACTGTTGTGGAGGTCATTTAACAGGAATCTTACATTCATTTTGATCTAAATTATTTTCTATGGAGATTAAAAACTTCGAAAAGACAAGGGGTAAGTTTCTGCTGGAAATCAAATGCCAATTTTTCCATTTAAAACGAAATTAATTCCTTGAGCGGCGGTTCAAAACATTAACAAGGCGCTGAAAGTTAGTCGCCTCCTGGCGACTAGCCTTGAAATTCTGGTCGCCAACACTCCATTTTCAGTCGCATTGGCGACCAGCCGGTCACAATTTCGGACCCTGTATGCGCATGCCACTCCCTGCTAAACAAGTAAAGCTTGTTGCTGTTAACTTAATGGTTTAAAATTTGCATTTAACCCTTAAGCCCTAACATCATAATACAAATTCTTCTTACTGGTCTCCATAGATTCTGTTGACAATTCATGTTTGGTAATCATTTGCCAAATTCTCATGATATGTATGTGTTCTAATACATTGATATGATGAGGAGAAATTTGGTGCTGATCACTATTGGGGCTTAAAGAGTTAACTGTAAGGAAATCGTTACTGAAAGCACACTAGTGTGGTCAAAGCCAAAGTTCACCCTTGAAGCCCTAAGCCCCGATGAAAATGAAATTTCTCTTTACATGATCACTGCTTGTTTGAATATTCAAGTGACAAGAATAAAGGAAGTGATCACTGAGGATAGGATATCTTGATATTTAGACAAATTCTCCTTACTAGTTTCATAAGAAATGTATAGAGATCAGTAATGAGAATAAGCATTTTCATATCAGGGCTTAAAGGGTTAACTTACTGTAGCAGGAGAAGCTCTGGTTGTGTGTGTTATTGGGTGTCTCTGTGCCTGCATTGTTGTCCCAGCAGGAGTAACTTGTAGGAACGTCTGTCCGCTTGTGACAGCTCCCGGTGTGGTTGCAGCTGTGAAATTCTGTTGCTGCTGTGTTCCATCAAGATAAGGTGTTGTAGCTTGTTGTGCAAACATTGTACCATCATTATAGTGGTAGGCATTGCCCCTAAAAGATACAATGTATAAAAAATATGGCGAATGGAAAAATTAAGATGAGTGGTTTAGTATCAAAACAGGAGTAGCATTCGCTCAAAGAACAAAAAGTTAAATTCATTATTGCAGTATTGATTTCACCATTCATACCAACAAATATAATATTTGAAATGACACTCAATCTTATAGCTTGATTTTGATTAGATTAACGCATGATCTCATGTGCCAGGCATGTGGAAATTTGGCAGGTTTCCTGAACTGCCTACCAATGGTTTTCTCTTCGCGATCAGCTTTCCAGTCCAGTTGCAATATTGATTTCATTGTTCATTTCAGTAGTCCATTTTTCAAACGAAGAACGAAATATTTGAAATGAAACTCAATCCAATAGCTTAATTTTGATTGGATCAGTGCATGATCTCATGCATGTTGGCACGTGGGAATTTGGCAGGGTTCCTGAACTGCCTTTCAACTGTCATCTGGTTTTCTCTGCACAATCAGCTTTTCCAGTCAAATCAGAACCCAATAAAATGGTTGATTGCATTAAGAGTAAACAAAAGAAAATTTTACAATGCATATTCCCATTAGTCATGCAAATTGGTAAACTTGTCAATTTTCTACGTGCCTGTTGCACAAACTAATCCAAGCAAAATTTGAGTACGAATAATGAAATCAATAATGAAAACAGTATCAAGATGACAACACATGGGGCCTTGGTAGCTCAGTTAGGCTCAATTTCCACAGCGAGAGGAGCCCAGGCTCACTTACCCAAGGCATTGGCTGGTAATCGAGCCTGTAGCTCAGTTGGTTAGAGTATCACACTAGCAGCGTGAATCTAATGAGTTCAAATCCCATCCAAAGCCTCAAAATTTTTTCAGGCTTAATCGCAATTTCTTTAATTGCATACATCACTGCTAAGATCAGTGATTTTCTTCATTTGAAATCAATATTGCAATAATCAATTCCCTTTTTATTCTTCAAGTCAACACTACTCTTGTTTTGACTGAAACCGCTTTAACTTGACGAAGTTTTCAACACAAGACATCAGCCCTACGGCATTATAACTATTTACGCTCTGACTAAGATGTTTGACGCCACGGTAGCTATATAACTAGTTTGAATGCACTTTTTTTTGTCTCCTTCCTTTGATCCAAGGAAAGGGACATCTGCACTGTGGTCTCATTAAACTATTGTTTGGCTGAAATAATTACCCTCAACTACTAATATACCTAGTTTGGTTCTAAGCAGTGTAACCCATGTTGCTTTGTCTAACCACAGTAGAGTACCACAAGATTTTAAGCTGGAATAATGGGGATCGCAATCTACCAAAAACCGCCAACCTCATCACATGATAAGCATTTCAGTCAACTAGGGAGACATGTATTGTAGTTCTAACTTTTGAGCCTGTGGATAAATTGCTACGGTGTGACCATTCAAATGAAATCTCTTTGGTAGTAATTTTGCATGGTACTACTTGTTTTGCAGGATTTGAAAAAAATGAAATTTAATGATTTTTTGGATTTTTCTTGAACTTTTACTTTGGCTACTACTAGGAGTAAAAGGGTGACGCAGTCAAAATATTGCGATCTTATTCAAGTACCTACATTGTGGGACTAAAATACAAACAATCATTTTAAAAATGGTGAGCTGCTGTATATTTTTAACAGCCAATTTTATTATTGTGTACAGACCCTGTTTCTTCAAAGAGATGTAGTTTTGCCAGCTATGAACAGAAATGAAATCCCCTTTCACTGACAAAAATCACTATAATTTTTGGAAGTTCAGTGCAGCTCCTAGTGACCTCCTGGTAAAATCACGACTGTGAATTATACCTGGCAACTCATTTTTCAAAGACCCCCCCCCCCCCCCCCCCATCTGCACACAACATTAAAATCAGCTGTTGTATCTGATATCTGCATTATGCTCATTCTAAAGTTTGAGCCATTAAGAAAATAAAACATAATTTGTGGATCTAATATTTCTCTTTATGTTAAAATTGTCTTACTAAGTTAAATAAGAGCAAGCACACTTGAAGACTTTGTCCACAGTCATAACAAACTGTGTCTCAGGAAAGTAATAAACAAGAGGCCTTCATGTGAATAGTCATACTAAGAAGATTTTAACATCCACAAACTCAAACATAAGAACCATCTTATGCAGCACAATAAACAGTCACTTTCACTTTGATGGTTACAATCCAAGGTTAAGTCCACAGGCTCAAAAGTTAGAAGAACAGTTATAATTAGCCCATGACTCAAGATCTGACTCCAGGAGGGAGAATTTTAATCAAAATATAAAAGCATTCTCCAACAAAATATTAGACAATGAATCAACATGATGCCCTCCACTGCTGTATTCCTTTCATACAAAACTCAAAACAACTCAATTTAAACAGGTTTGCCACTAAACCACATGAAATTCTAAGCCTTGAAAAACTTTTAAAGAAATATGATTCTCAAAGAAAGAATTTACAGCATTAGGTCATAACTTAGAATGTCCCTACAAGAAGCATGTCATTTTCTGCACACAATATCAGAACAGAATAAAATATTAACCACTTTTAAATCACTGGCAAAGATTCATGAGGGTAGTAGCAAAGAAAACAGAAAAGAAAAGAGGAGAAAAGCTTCCATAACTCACATATATGTTGAGACAGGCATCATAGGAGAAAGACTTGCCATAAAATGTTAAACCACTTCGATCAAAGCTGCTCTCTGCTAGCTTTGATCAACCTAGTCTACTGATCTCAGAAAATTGATTCTTCTTCCCATTGATTCATTCACAAAGGCTTCATGCGTTACCATGGAAAGAAGTGTGGTTCCTTGGTAAAAATGCTATATCTTGAATATTAATCCCACTTTGAAAAATAAACATGGCTCAATCAATGGGCAAAATTTCTAATTAATGCAAAAGTCGTTCCAACATCGTGTTGGGAAAAACAATATCCAAGAGTACTAGAAATTTCTATGGTGATTGTCACAGCAGAATCTCGAAATAATATTGATCAATTTTGCTCATTTTCTCCAACATATTCCACACTTACAGTATTTTTTCAAACTTTTGCTCCAGGCAAAGCATAATTATCCAAATAAATACCTTCTATTGAAGTAAAATTTTGTGCTTATACATCAAAGTTATTATAACAAACAGTCACTATTTCGTTTTACTCTGAAAGGTATCGAGGTTCCATACAGGGTGATTAATTATAATAAATTAACATGCATGATAATATTACTTTGAATAATAATCTTGTTATTTTCCAATTTCGCTGAACTTTAGATGAACTTGGCTTATCAACGGGGGGAACTTTGTGCAGTGGACCCAGATTGTTTCATATTCCTACTACACTTGTAGTTTACCATAAGCATAAGGTCTAAAGAACAACAGAAAACATTCAATTCGATAATCAATTATTTCGATTCCATGTGTTTTCTCATTGATGAAACCAGGTGTTCACAACGTGTCGACAGGCAAACAAAGCAAGTATTCGGCTCTTAATCAAATAGGAATAGGGCTGCGAGCAGCCGAAAAGCATAGATAGGAAATATATAACATTGTTGACACGGTTTGGGGACGTCAGGAAAAACACTTACGTGGTCCCGTTCGAGTACATCGTATGATCCGATGGCGCTTCAACATAATGCACTTCAGCGGTTGGAAAACCTACGGTGAAACGAAAATAAAACCTATGAGTGAATGTACTTTATTGTAAAGCCCTAGAATTGTCTAGTAAAGTACTACTAAATATGTATCAACACAAGGGTAGAATAATGGCATTAAACGCGGAATCGATCGTGCACAGGTCCATCTTTTTGGGCCAAAATTAGCAACAACAATTGCATGAATCTGACACTGCAATATACCTTCTTTCGCTTGGAACTCGTCGCCTGAAATAACGTTAGCGGTGATGATCTGTGGTTGTATCGTCGCTTGAGGAGCTTGAATCTGCGACGGCTGGACTGTTAGAGTTACAGTATTCACCGGTAAACTAGTTTGGTGATGTGAGGGGGACACATTTTGCGAAGTCACTACAATTCCATGCGAGATAGCGCCCGGAGCACTCGCGACCTGTTGTGAGAATTCTTGTGGGGTTGAAGCCACATTGCTGGTCGCGGCGGCTTGGGATTTCACCTCGCCAGAATCGAAGTTTTGCGCGACAAAACTTTGTTGAGGTTGTGTGGTCGCCATACGGCGATCTGAGAATCAAATCGAACAAAAAAGGTTTTTGTATTTGTATTTATGCACATGTCAACACGACTTTCAAAGCTCAATCGCACACAGGCACGCATTGCTTCGACTACATATATTTAGCACTTACGCAATTATCTACATACGCGTTTAAATCCACTGCAAGGCATAATATTTATCACAAGTGAGGACAGAAACTAACTTTCAACAACGACAGGCCGTTCTCGAGGTTATAATCTACAAGTTTTAACAGGAATAACATGGGATTTTTCTCTATCGTCATGACAAAGAAAACGCAAGAATAGCACGCGAAAAACGCGCGCCGAAATCAACAAATTCGAAGGTGGTAACAATGAGCGAAAATGACCCCAAAATTTACAACAAAACGCGGCAAATTCTACTTCTGCTCTACCATACCGGTTGTGGAATAATTACTCGAAGGAAATTCTGGGAAGGACTTCGTAACCTTGACTACACTGTCGCCTTGGAGAAGACTTTTTCCGTCGTCGTTGCTGACAACACAGGCGAACTTCGCAACCGCTTTCACTTCGCCACGACAACCGCTCGCTCCCTGCTTCACTGAGGGGCGGCCCTATCTAACTGCAGGGCTTCGGGTGAAAAATGTGATAACGATAATAAAATTCTTTTGTTCTTTAAAATAATTCCCGGATGGAACGGTCGTGATTTTTGTTTTCGTTCCTTCCAAAGACATATTCAACAGAAAAAAAATTTTACAGGAAATTTGAATTATAATTTCGCAACAATGAGTTTTCACGTACGAAGTTTAAGAATTTGATTTTCAATTTTTTTTCGCATAAGACATTTTTTACATCTTATTAAAAAATAAATAATAAATAGGAATAAATAAATTTAAAATTTGCACTAAGATCGCGAAAACCCGGAAAACAGAAAAAATTAATTTGACGTCGCATAAATTTTCAATAATGAGGCATTTCTAAATCACGTTTGTACATTTCCGAATCTCTCAGTACGTGATCTTCTACTCATGAATTCACCTTGAGGTCTTCTTACGAAATTGTATTTCATATCAGGAGCCCAGTTTATATTTATTCAATAGCTCGAAAACGGAAAAATAAAAATTTTATCTCGGTAGCTGACTTTATTCTGATGAGAAATATCTTTTGGAATCAAATGCAAGGTTTCTGTCGAGTTTTAATAGTGGTACAGGATCTTTTGACCACAAATATCAGAGTTGGGGATACTGTGCAGCTGGTGTCCATACCGGCGTTATATTGTTCATGGCAGCTTAGACTTGAGCACCGACAGTGCAGGGCGGGAGGGAAAAAGATGGTTAAGGACTTGTTCCCCTGCTAAAACTTTGTAACTTTGCCCCTATGAATTGAACAAAAAAGGCCGTCATTGCGAGTCCTACAGCCTGCGCGCAGAAGCCCACATCGATATTAAAGTTATCCTCGGCCCAGAAACTTGCCACGGGTATTGGAGCTCCAAAGTGATAAGACCTTTTCTGTCCCTCCAAACACTCTGCTCTTTATTTTCAAAGCTCCAGCACGGCTGCACTTCGTTGTGGGTCAACTACAACGCAGCTCTTTCAAATAAACTACAGAACCTCCGAAATCGTGCTGCTAAAATTCTAACAGTTTTCCAGGTTTGATACCGACGTTGACGATTTATTTATTAAACTTATAGGAGCAAACTAAGTACGCAAAGACAACTGCAAAGGCTATTATGGTCTTAAGTCTTAAAATGGTCTAATATTCGAGTATCTAAGTTCTAAATTTGCCATCCGTTGTGACACAACTGCAAGTTTATTCTCTGAGAGACGACAAGGAACAAACTCAGTGTTCTCAAGATTGCTTCCATGGCTTCGCACTAACTTTATGAAGGACAGTTTCAGCTACAGTACTCCGATGCTTCAGGTCGCCTTACCCTCCGATCTGCGGAAAGGGGACTCCCTAAATGATTTCAAAAAGGCTGGGGCTCCTAAGGTCGTAGAACCAGCTACTAACCCTGAGTTTTACTTTAATCTTGAAGTTTAATTTTAATTTTATGCCTTTTGTGCTTACTCTCCAGTCCAGGAATTAATTTTTTCGCGTTCATCAAATCGAAAACTTTTTGTAAGAACAAACATTTTAGCTTGCATGTCTGACAACAACAAGTCAGCTGAAAAAATGATATTTTACTCTTTAGCCTGACCAAGATAGCCTACCCGGATAAAAAAAAGGTATTAAAAATCGAAGAAAAAAGTATCTTTACAATAGCCCCCTAATGTAGTTTTGATCAAAAGCAAGGCTTCCTTTTTAAGAAAAACAAAATAAATGTTAGCGGTTATAAATAGTATAAAATTAACTCTAGGTCGATTTTCAGAGTTCCTAATCCCATCCGAACTGATCGTACGACTTTCAGTGAAAAAAAGATCAGACCGACGTCTCCTTTTCATTGTGCTAGTTTTCGAAGGAAGCGACACTGCCAAAACACAAGTTTCGAAAAGGCTAGGCTTTGACTTAACCGTATATAAGCAACGCTATATGCAGAGCTCTGGCAGGGCAGGCCCGACGGAGGCATGGAACACCTGAAAGCGAACATTGAAAAGCTCGATCCGCTTGCTATGCTGGCGTGCTAGGGGGCTAAAACTCCGCTCCAGAGTTGGAAATAGTGGTCATTCTAAGGGGAAAAAAAGCAGGCAAATGAATTGCATTTGCTATCCGCCCGAATGTATCCAATGCCCGGGGGGGTATTCCCGTCAATTTAGGATAGGTGTGTGCCGCCAAGGTTCTCAAACCCTGACCCTATTTAAGGGTAGAAAATCGAGAATTGACACCCTTTTAAAGGACGAAAACCAAGAAATGGCACCCTGTTTAAGGGAAACAAGATAACTCATAATTCTGTAACTAGGTGGTGAGGAGCGCCAACACAAGCTATAAACGTCCTTTTAAAATCGCTTTGTTAAACTTTATAACGTGTAGTACAGTTTTAACAGACCATATCTTTTTTCGTTTTGTGCGTTGAGGTGGATACTGCAATTTAGTGACCCTATCTAAGGAATATCTAAGGATCACAATATCAAAAAACACCGAAAAGGATACCCTATTTAAGGACTGAGCACCTCAAAAATCCTACCCTATTGGGCGGCACATACCTATATAGCGTATATAAGGAAGAAACCCCCTCCCCCCCCCCCCCCCCGCATCCAATGGCACTATCAAAACACTAAACCCTGGTTAAAAACAGAAAAGCAGAAAATAAATGCGTGGGCTGCTTGGGGCAGAAATAACTTACTCATAATGTGTGCTAACTCAGCGTGATGTCTGTGGTTTATTTGTGCTGTTTTCTTTCTTTCTTTCGTTTTTATTCATTTTTTTCTTTTTAGTTTTGTTTTTCACAATGCAGGCAGGTGAACTAACAGTTAGCGCACCGGACTTCCGAACTAAAGCTGAGTGTTTAAAGCTAGGCCCAATTTCTGCCGTCGTGTCGGCATTGGCCAAGAAACTCAACTCCTCTTGGTCTCTCCTGTCAGGTATACAACCGTCAAACGTAAGAAAAATGTTGAAGGTGACCCTGTATTACATGTAAACATGCATGTATTCTATCCACCGAAAATTAGAAATAGGCCAAGTTGTTTCACGCTACGGAAACTGCCGGGGTTACACTCCAGCCAGGTGGGTGCGGCAAGAGGCCCAATTTCTTTCAATTGTTTGATTCCCTTTTAAATTTGCATGTACAAATTCCAAAGTCCTAACTATACGATGTCGTGGTAGCTTATATGGTAAAATTAAAGTAAGATTTATGAAAGATTTTTCCAAGAACCTGTAAGATAAGTTAAGGCTTCATAGAAATTGTGAAAATATCAGGCAGTGTTTCGCTTTGGTCCCTTGCAAGGGTAAAACTACAACCTTGGCCATTAGTCTTGGGACACTTTGCTCAAATGGCATCCCGTTAGCGTCATTTCAAAAATACTCTTGCCTCGCCCCCCTCCCTCCTGTACAATGTTGAAGTTTGGGTTTTGAAACTGATGACTGGCCTTCAACATTGTTTGGGGAGGTGGGGAGGGGGGCACAGATAGTCATAACACTTGTGAAAGACTTCTAATTACAGTGTAGGGTACATTTTCTTACTTCTCATCTAAGTGTTCCAAGTTCTAATGGCCAGGATTGTTATACCTAATCGTACCTTTTTGGTACGCTTAGGCGGCATATCAGGCGAGTTTGGTCGAGCCATGGTTCGTATTTTGGCGAGACGCAGTCGAGCCAAAATACCCATGGTGAGACCAAACGAGCTTGATATGCTGCCGAAACGTACCAAAAAAGGTGCGATTAGGTATTTACCGTACTCAAATTCGTCCTAAGACCCGGCGTGTTTTTTTTTTCAGTCACCGTGATCAGTCAGGCGTTGTAGGGCGACACGTATTTACACTTTTCTGGTCGTCAGTACTCTTCTCTAACTCCTCATCTGCCATTTTATTTCATTCTTTTGTTTGGAGTTTTATTTTCTGAATCTTGGAAGTCCAAGTTAAGAAAGAAATTTGGAAAATCCGGCTCCATTTTGAAACCAAAAAAGTTTTAGCGCTGTCCGTGAAGTTCACGCGAGCGCCGGCCATTTTAGCCGCTTCCAATTTTGGCAAGAAATTGTATTTTTTCCCCTCTCTTACCGTTAAACAAATTACTTTCTCGTTTAACAAATGTAATAGTTTTACGTTTCGTTGTAATTCTGTTGTAATTTTCGCCTCTAAAGTCTGCAAAAAAATGCGAGTTTCACAAACTGTCCATGATATCGTAGGATATCAGGTCAGTGACTTGATATCGTAGAAAATCATGACAGTAAACAAGGCTTCTGATTGGCTTATTCACAATTTGGGTACGGTAATAGATTGAACTACGCCCATAAGACGGCAATTTGGTACCTTTTAGGCGACGTTGGGCGCGAAAAGGACTTACGGTGATCCTTTCAAATTCTCTGACAACCATAGGCACACTTTTAGCATTTCCACAGTACTGTTCAGTAGCTTTCATTGAGAGATTACACTTTAAAAGTTGAATTCACAAGCACAAAAGCTAGAACAACCTTCTACAGCATAAAAAACAGCACCACAGGAAAGTACTGCTCAATAGCTTCCATTTCAACGCTAAGACTTTAGTATTTCATTCACAGACTCAAAACTTAAAACCACCTAGTAGAGCACAATAAAAAGCACCACAGGAAAGTACTGCTCAGCAGCTTTCATTTGAATGGTCACACTTTAGGATTTCACTAGCACAGACTCAAAACTTAGAAACACCTTGTACAGCACATTAAACAGCACCACAGGAAAGTACTGCTCAGTAGCTTTCATTTGAACGGTCACAGTTTAGGATTTTATCCACAGACTCAAAACTTAGAAACACCTTGTACAGCACAATCAACAGCACCACAGGAAAGTATTGCTCAGTAGCTTTCATTTGAATGGTCACTTTAGGATTTTAACTACGGCCTCAAAAGTTAGAACCGCCTTGTACAACATAATAAACAGCACCACAGAAAAGTACTGCTTAGTAGCTTTCATTTGAATGGTCACATTTTCGGATTTCATTCACAGACTCAAAAATTAGAACCACCTTATAAAGCATAATAAACAGCACCACATGAAAAGAACTGCTCAAGAGCGTTCAATTGAATGTTTCACTCAGACTGAAAAGTGAAAACCACAATCATAAACAGCACCACAGGAAAGTGTGGCTTTAACTGCTTTACTGGAATAATCACACTCAGATTAAATTATTTCACTGACACACTCAACAGATGGAAAATATGACACTGGCAATTCGAGATCCGACCCTGGGGTTGACTGCTAAGAAAAGGCCTAATTCTTTAAGCATCTCGCTGGATAATATAGCCTTTGGAAGATCTCAACTATATCTACGAGCAGTAGGACCATATCAAAGAAACATTAATTGTAGACTGTCAGGGAATGGATAACACCCAGCAAGATGAGTGAGTTTAGCGATAGGAAGAAATTGAAGGAAAGACTCATTGGAACCAATACCAGAATGAAAAACAAGAAGCACAACAATACACCAAAATGCACAAGGAAGCTAGACGATACATAAAACGGTGAGGGGATGGATAACACCCAACACGATGAGCAAGGTTAGAGAAGAGATAAGAAGAAACTGAAGACCCAATGAAAGCAGAACCAGAATAGAAAACAAGGAGCACAAGAATACACCAAAATGTACAACGAAATTAGATGAAAAATCAAACGGGAAAAAAGAGATAATATTCACAGCCTTTCTTCTCAAGTAGAGGCTGCAGCAGCCAGAAAAAACGTAAGAGAGAGTTGCACGACACTCGAGACTGTAAGTGGCAGGAAAATTCAACCAAAGAAAACACCAGGCGCAGAGCAACTAGGGGAACATCTTAACAAAGAAGGAACGTCAACTACAACTTTCAGCTGAAAAATTTCAATTGACTTCTAAACATCCCAATTTTCACCTGAAACATCAACAGTCCCTGAAAATCTAAGAAGAACCGAACTACCCTCGAAAGCAGAGATTAAACTGACAATAAAAGCTAATAAAGATGAAGCAACCAAGTATCCCATCCACCAGAGGTACCATATAAAGGCAAACCCACGACTTTTTTGTCATCCCGCTTTATGAAATATCTGGAGATGTCTGGGATAAAGAGGAGATATTTTGCCACAGGAATGGAATGAAGCTACCAAAAAAGAGACTGTAAGAACTACAGCCGAATATCACTTCTGGTAGTTGCAGGAAAGGTACTTATCAGGATGATTTTGGCAAGCTTTCAGGAAGCAGTAAACTCTATGAAATTTAGGAGACGAGGAGGCAGGCTTCAGGAGGACTCGATCACTTACCGGACCAAACAGCAACCGGCGTTATCTGGGGCGCGTTTCTCGAAAGTCCCGAAAGGTTTTCGCCCCGAAAAGCCATTCGTAAAAATATGAACCACTCACTCTACAAAGCTATTATTTCAACTTGTCTTTAAGATAAGAAATTTTCAACTTATAGCAAAGTTTCACGCTTAGAAACTTCTTTGTTTACAAGATACGGTGTGAAATATCGTGCCCGAAATCGACCCGACAAGTTTCGGGACTTTTGACAAACGCACGCCAGTACCGAACAATCAATAGAGTGGAATGGAATACGTCTCTGTACCTCAACTTCGTCGACTTCGACAATTAAGCATCTGATAGCCTGGACAGAATGGAACACCTAGGAGTCTCACTAAAATTTATCGACACCATCCAAAATTTTTACAACTGAACAAAGAGCTAGAAATGCAGAGTTTACACTTTTATATATGCGGGCACCCTAACGGAAAGATTCTCGTTCCTGACTGCAGCAGGACCTTTTGAAGTCATCTTCCCTGTTTCCATTGGCAGTGGACTGAATTGTGAGAGGAACAACGTAAAAAAGAAGGAAGGAAATTTAATGGATGACGTGGCGTCAACGAGATGACTTAGACTATGCCGACGACGTAGTTGTAACACCAAACAGTAGATGCAGGATAAAATCATCGACTCCTGGCACCAAGCTTGGAATTAAGCCAAATGAAGGTACACAAAAAAATTATGAAATTAAATTGCAGTAACAACAGCCAATAACAATTATGGATTCGATCTTGGAAGACGTAGACTTTGGTTTATTAACCCTTTCACTCCTAGACCAAGTTATGGTGAGATGATTTGTCACTTTAACTTATTAATCAGTTGACAAAATCCTATCGTGTTACTATTCAAATGGAACCTCTTTGGAAGAACTTTTGCATAGACTTATTGACTTCTTAGGATTTTACGAAACGAAATATGGAATTTTTGGTGAATTTTTTGCTTTGGCCACTTTAGGAGTGAAAGGAGAATTATGAGTGTGAACAAAAGAACAGATCAGGACGGTCAATTCCAGGATTGACAAGATTAAGACAAGAGGTGTTCAACATCTTGAGAAAAATAGGGATGTCATAGGTGCTGCATGTATCAAGGACAACGAAGTAGATAAAGAATTAAGCCTGAAATTCTGTCTTCCTATCATGATGAGTAGGTTGAAAGACCAAGGAAACAACTAAAGCAAAAGACACGGACCTTCGAAACAACTGCCTTAGATGGATCTTAAGCATCAGGTGGAAAGATAGGATAATGGATGAAGACTTTTGGGAAATGAAACACTAAAGGCCTCTACAAACACATTTCTAGGAAAGGGAGTAGAGATGTATTGGACATGTTTGCAAAGCCGCCAAACAACATCGCAAGACAAGCGCTGAAATGGATTCCCCCAGAAAAAAGGAAAAGGAACCCACTCAAAGAGCACATGGAGAAGAGATAGATGAGGATGAAAACGTTTGCCAACACTTGGAACACCTTGGAGAGGTTATTTAGCACAGAGCCGACTCATATAGAGAAGAGAAAAGTCAACAACGTCTTATGATCCAGAGTGGAGCCAAGGGTGAACTTCTACAACCTGCAAAACGAGAAGTGTTCTAAGGATAGCTGAGAAATCTAAATATCTGTCAACTTAGATTGGGAAATTATGGGTGATTGCGTTGACCGATAGCTAGCAAATGTAACACCTTTTAACTGAGAATTGAGCCACAGCCCCACTTACAACCTTACTATATTTTTTTGTCGCAATTTGAAGTAAGGAAGTGCCAGCTTAATACCCTGAGGTTTCTCTTTCCACAAAGAGAAAACCAGTCGAGTAGAGGAACCAATTCGGCTGCAGAATGAGACATATTTAAGTGCTTCGAGGCATCCATTCGACTGCAAAGGCACCCACTCGAGTGCGAGGAGAAAACCCACTTCAGTGAAGAATGGAACCATTTCGAGCCAATAGAGGAAACCATTCGATTGCAGAGCGGGTGATAACGCATTCGACTGCAGAGTAAGAACTTATTCTATTGCGGTAATAAAACCAATTCGAATGTAAAGTGATAATCCTTCGAGTTCAAAATGGAGGCCATCTGACTGCAAAGTAACCCAGTCGAGTGCAGAACGCCACCCATTCGACTGCAGAATGAAAACAATTCGACGGGCAAACATACCCGGTCGACGGTAGAGTTAAAACGTATTCGACGTAGAGCAAAACCCATATTCGACTGCAAAGGAACCCATCTGAGTCCACAATCACAGTGAAAAACCAATTTGAGTGCACTGAGAATCGAATAACACCAACTTGATAGCAAAAGAACCCATTTGACTGCAGAGTTAAAGCAATACGAAGGAATAAAACAATTTCAGTGCAGATTGAAACCAATTCGAGTCCATAGTGAAATCCCTTCAAGGGAAATTTGCAGAGTAATTCAATTTCTATCGAAAAGACACCCATTCCAATGAAGAGTCACCCATTTGACTGCAGAGTAAAACCAATTGGACGCCAAACGAACCCCTTAGGGAGAAGAGTGAAACCCATTTGACTGCACAGTAAAAATATTATTCGACTTGATAGTGAAACCGCTTGCACCGCAGAAGAACTCGTTTGAGTTGCTCGTGTATTCCTTTAATTTCGTCAGTTCTTACCAGCACATCTCTATTCGTCTATTGCTGTTTTAAAATTAGTTGTTTGAACCTAGAGATATCTTGAACGTGTAGGTAGGTTAACAAAAGTTGCCTCCAGAGTGGATAACTTGATAAAATAACAATAACTTCCTTTCTAAACCGAGTTATTCTGACAATTTTCGTTGCAACAATTGTCCAATCGTCCAACCCTACATTTCCTGACATCTGTGCGATCTTTTTTTCAGGGGGGGGGGGGGGGGGTGAGAAGTGCATAGGAAAAGGAAACAGAATACGTGGGAAGTGGGATCCCCATAGCGGTGGAAAGAGGAAGAAATAGAAAAACATAACACGTCATCGGGTAATATTTTGCAATCGAAAAAGCTCAACTAAATCGGGAGCCAACTAAAAAGGGGCGGGAACCCGGATGAAAATGTACGGGAAGTGGGAAGTTTTGACCCCCCCTCCCCCGTGTTCCCCCTCAGAGGTTTTTCTCACCGTTACATCGACAATGCAATGGCTATGATGTTACAAGTGTATCTCTTTTCTACAACCCTCATTTTTCAGACCAATTTCAATCGTACTATATAAACAAAATGAGCTCACACGATCTGCAAAATTCTCAGAACATAGCATGTTTGCGAGAATTACGCCATTAGAGGAAATAAATGGACTAGCATAAACGCAACACGTGTTATCGAAGTTTTAGGTCTATTTTCAAGTTCAAATCGAGCTGTGTATAAAAGCTCTCTTCACCAAGATCTGCGATGATTTCTACTACAAATATCGCACAATTTTACCCTTGAAAAGGTGTAAGAAATGACTCAACCAGCATGCGTTAACTAAACGTGTTATTGAAGTTCCAGGCCATTTTGAACTTCAACTCAGCCGTCGAGTTGAAATTAAACAAGATCTGCAAGAATTCTCAAAACATGGCTCATTTTGCGACAAGGTGGACAAAACTTATGCACCAGAAGGAATTTAGCATGTGTTGTCGGAGTTCTATGTCGTTTTAAGCAACCACATCCTACGATACATGTTTTGTTTCAAGGTAAGTTAAACATCTAAGTGCCACGTATAAGAGTTTTTCCCGTTTACGTAAAACGTTCTTATTCGAATTATTCGCCACTGCACGGACTTCGACGAAGTTATATTTTAGATATTTTAAGACGCAAAATTCAAAACCCATTTCGTCTCAAAGCTTTCTAAGTAGGACGATAAAGAAATTAAAGTCAAAATTATCGTAAATAATTTACAAGAACAGCTTGCAGCATTGAAAATCGGAACTGACAGAAAACATTTCTCTTTTCAAACTCAAGCGATGCTCTTAAGTATTTGGAAGTAAACTGATGGAAAGAAGCAAGCGCAAAATTAAACTTGTATTAAGAATTTGTATTAAGAATATATCTCTTTAAAAAAATTGTCCTCAGGAGAATTTCCGGAAACAAGTTTTAAATTCTTGATTGCTGAGAGAATGAAATTTGTTCTGTAGGATAAAAGAAAATGACGTACTAAAGAAAAATAACAAAAGATTTCAGACAAAAGCAGGGATAAATAAGCTAGTTTTCATCAGTTCTGGAAATTTCAGCCACTGCGCGTGAAGAGTCGATACAACAAATTTGCAAGTACTTTGAATAAGTCAAGAATTTTAATAGTGATTTTCTTTGTGGCTATACTCTTTAAAGCGTATTATGTAAAATAAAAACAGAAACGTAAAACTTACGGTAAAAGTATGGATCGAGATGCGTCAATCTTGAAGGTGGAGGGAACGAGAAAGGCTGACTGTATGGTGGTACCCCTGGTGGTACTCTGCAGATTGGTGGACTGCAAGGCTCGAGTTTTGGAAACGCGGAAGGGATATTGGAAGAGAAATTCATGATTTCCTCCACGTCGAATGCACAAGCCTTCCTCTCTTCTTTCTTGAAGGCTTTAAACGGTAGATTCATCGCTAACAAGTCGGGATTAAAGTCTAGAAGCTCGCACAGCATCTCCATTATGACCTCATGCTATAACTATCAAGCTCTAAATGATAACAGCTCGCGGGTGTGTATCATGTTATGAACTTGAAATTAGCATAATGTTGCTCGGGACTTGTGGCGTCCTTAGCAACCCTCGGGGCAGAAAGTTGTTTTGATCCATATCAAGTGGACCGCGATATTTTCTTCAATATCATCTTTCTGCAATCCTTTTGGCTTACTAGAGGGGCACTTGAGTAAAGTACATGAAATTTGGACTACAGCATCAAAAAATTCCGTTGTTTTGTGTAGCAACAAAGTTTAATTTTCTACCGCCTCAACTTGGTTAGAAAATGAAAATCACTTTTTAAATTAACAATAATTTCGCTTAAATAAAATCATCTATTTTTAATTATCTCATTTTCAATTATGTGAAAGGTCAATTCAAGCTTAGTTTTGTTAAAATTTGGCTTTTTGCTGTTAACACCAGGCGCAAAAGTTAACAACATCCAATGTTTACATGTTCCGCTACGTCGCCCAAAATAGCAAAGGAAGTCTTGCTAGCGTAGTACCCACACGAGCGCGAAATTAATGCAACCTAACTGACGTAACTTCACAAAGTGGGGTGATGTATTGACGCAAGATTGGGGTCATTATTTTCTTACCGGCGGAAAAAAATACATAACGAGAAATTTTGTAGACAAAGGCTTCTTCCGGTCTATTGTTCCATTTGTCACGCTAGCATGGATGCATGTAAAACGGAAGTTCTCTTAGAAACGCACGTTGATATCATACATGCAAACAAACAGTCGTAAATACAGTCTGTTAAGTTAGAAGTCAGTTTTAACCTATGCTCAAAGAAAATATTGAAAAAAGAAAAGCAAAAACCACCACACTATAGAAAACCTGCTCAACCTTTTTCAATGGAACGTCTACACCTTTGCCTTTCATTTCAGACTAAAAAGTTAGAACTACCTTCTACAACATAGCTAACAGTATCACATTAAGGTGCTGCTTCATAGCTTTCTTTTAAAAGACAAAACTGTACGAAAGTCCTGCTCAATAGCTTCATTTGAAAAACCACAGTGTAGAATTTCATCCACAAACTCAATGTTAGCCGGACACCCTGTTTAATCAGGCTGTTTAATATAATCCACAGCTTCAGTTTGAGCGTTCAAGGCTTATAGGAAAGTACTGCTCCGTAGCTTTCAACTAAATCGTTACACCTTACATCCACTTAGAATCGCGCTTTTGAATAACATGTTTCAAGATTTGCCTTGAGAAAGCATATGGTGAGCAAGAGGAACACGTTTCAGTGAAATTATTCACATAACAATTAGCCACAAATTTAAATGCTATTTTATATCGCTACGTTTCATCTCGTATTCCAGCGAACAGCCTCGCACAAAACCCTTTTGTGATATAGCAAACATGCAAAAACGTCAAGTCTGCAAATCACAGTACAATGTACAACTAAGGTTCAGATTTTAAGACTGCGTTTCCCAAAAAAAGTTGGTAAGAGGCTGTCTTGATGTCTTCAAAGCCACACCACCTGCAGATTATAAACTAAACTCATGCAGTTACAAATAAACTTCAGATTTCAAGGGAATTGTAAGACTTGCAAAATCAACTTTTGCGAACCGAACAGTGTCTTTTCTTATAAGCTGTTCATAACATAGTATACACAGCATAGGATAACGTGGTCTGATGTTTTCGCTTATTTTGTTCCTTCAACGCTCGAGCAAAGGTCTTCCGCTCTCACCCACGCACTCCGTCGCAAATAGCCTAAACAAAACGCCGTTTTGTTTAGGCAAAGCGCAAAGTTGCGTACAGTGCAATTTTGGATAAAACTACAGTTGAAAGAAGCACAAAACGCGTGCGTTTTTGGCTTTTTTTTTTCTGAGTTACAAAGACAAGATCGTTTAATGCCCCCTTCACCCCCCCCCCCCCCCCCCCCCGCAACCCCTCACTTCAAATTCTAGAGATTCATCAGGCTTCTTCTCGGCAACAAAACAACATTGATCAGGGGAGAGAAGAAAGAATTGTAAATAATAAAACTTAGAGTCAGTTACACCTCAATTAGAAGACAGTGTCTCAGTATGAAGACCTGTCCGAGACTACAGCTTGCCATCGAGATTTTGCAAGTGTTGTGTTTCCATAATTAGATGTCGTGCTCACCACATACAAGCTGAACATAGAAAGCCTTCAGTTTTGTTGGCCAATCAAGCTGTTAGGTTAAATCGTTTCGGTTTGAAATCGTATTACATAGAAAACAGCAATGACGGTCGTGGACGTCTTGTAAACAAGGCGTAACCACTGATTTTGTGACAAATCCGGCTCCTCTTCCAGTTCAAAAAACGAGCGCATTCAGTTTAGGCAACGCTGTTTTATCGATGTTTAAAGTCACTTTTCCTTGTACCTTTTAAAAGTTAGAAACCACCTTACATAGCACAATAAACAGTACCACAGGAACTGAGTCCACTAAATGGGTTTAATTTCAATGTCAGTCACGTTTCAAGGTTTCACCCACAAACACGGATGTTAGAAGCCCACTTTGTACAGCACAGCACCAATGGAAAGTCCTGATCACAATTTGGAATTTCATTCACAGACTCAAAAGTTAGAACCCCCTTTTACACAACGACACTGTTCTCCGACTGAAATGACAAGGGAGAAACAAACGTCCCCGCTATAAGACCCTCGCAAAAACACAGATATTAAAAATCGTGATCTGGCAGAAGTCGGATAAGACGGACGTTTATTATGTTGGGCCTATGAAGAGTCCGTTATGTCAAAACACGTACCCAGACAGCATTTTATAGCAAGAGAAAGGTGTTTTCAGAAACCCCAAAGAGAATTCGGCGCCAAGGTGACACCACAACTTTACAAAGTAGAATCTCATCCTATAGTTGCCGCTAGTGGCAGCCACGGCCAAAGAAGTAAATTTGTTGTGGCTATAGCCACCAATATCAGTACAGAGGTGACAACATGGCAGTGGCCGGGCAGCTGCTAGTTTAGGTACGCACAGGCGAGGTGGTTCTAACATCGAATTCCTAAAGTGCGATCACTAAAATAAAGTTCTGTAGCAGTCCTTGTGTGTAGTGCTATTTGTTGTGATGTACAAGGCAGTTCTAACTTTTGGGTCAATGGATGTAATGTTAAAGTGTGCCAATATTCAAATGAAAGTTATTTAGCAGGACTTTCATATGGTACTGTTTATTACGCCGTACAATGTCCTTGAGTAATGCATTCATGTGGTTCCGTTTGATTCTGACTATTTTGCAAGGTGAACGGTTTAGGATTTTTCTATTTTCAATTTCGGGATTGTTTAAAGTTAAACAACGTTTAACCGTTAGTACGCAAATATAAAAACAACTTTATACTGCTGAACAATTAAATTAGAGGAAACTTACTAATATGACTAAAATTCTACGTACTTAGAGCAAACAAACTCGCTTTCAATAAAGAGCACGATTACAATACTTTGTTTCAATTTAAAATATGAACACAGGGAATCAAAATAAACAGTTTCGATAACAACTAATTTCGGTGATTTATTTGTAGAAGTCTAGAAAACAGGATTTTACAACGTGTTGAACTAGTTTCCAAAATCGATTTGGCCATCGCGTGACAAGTTACGGACCGTGCGAGTCTGTGTACACAATCAAATGGACTAACTATTCATAACTGCTGACCCTTGTCGCACGGCCATGGATATCTTGAAATAAATCCGATATATCATAGATGTCACAGGCCAGTGAATACAAGAAAACATGAGTGCAATTGTTTGAATTACTGAAGGTATTGCACATTTGATCTTGAGCAATTAACGGGTGACAAAGTCTAAATACTTATCACCAGAAAGGTCTATGGCTGGCATAACAACCGACATAAACAAACATAGTATTCTGAATCGGTAAAAAGAAAACTGAACTTTTTAGAGCCGATGGATGGTAAATTATGATCAGTTACGTTCAGTTTTGATCAACACATTAAATGATATTCTTACATCACGTCTCCAAATCCGGCAGTCTGAGACTTTTTATGCCACGCCGACACCCTCTAAGAGTATAAGGCAAAAAACTGCGACACAGATCTTAACAGAGTGACCAAGAAATTTACCTAATTTCCTTTGTTCATTTTTTAAACAATATCTCAATGTACCTGTTAACAATTTTAGTGAGCAGTATGAGTAATAGAACATGAGTGTTCTTTACATACGCCGACCATCATACAATCGATCAGCTAAATTTTTTACCACCTTTTACACAAGGATTTGATCAATATCTTAGCGTTGTATTTTCGGTGACTTTTGGAGGGGTTTTGATAACACACTCGTGCGAAAATCAACGTACGAGATCAATACAGAATGACTAAGCGAATTTACTTCCTTTGTTGGCCATTTCTTTTTCTCTGTATATACGTAAACAAAATTATTATTGTCAGCTTAAGAGAGTTCTATGGCGTCAAACAACGCAGCCGTTAAAACATCTTAAAAGTCCGTGAACGAAGATATAGTATTTGTATAAGTGTAACAATTAAACCCACGCACTTAATGTGAAAAAAAGCAAAACAAGATAGAGCAAAAGTAACAAACAAAACAACACAAAACAAAAAAAACAAGGAGCTGAGTCATCTTGTACATTATAAGCGATCGAATCAGAAGACACATGGTCGGCAAAATTTTGTTCTGAGGAGCAAAACAAACGAACTGTAGAAACCATAACAACAAATGCGACCGCTAATTGCGGTTTGTCGTCAATGTTCGGAACAATAACGAGAGTTAATTCTTATTTATCGATAATGTTCGGAACGTAAACGAGGGTAAATTGCAATCTGTTCAAAATGTTCGGGAAAATGGCGAGCGTTATTTGCACTTTGTCGACAGTGTTCGGAAAAAACACACGACGAACTGTGACGCAAGGCGGTTTGTTCAGGCCCTCAATATCAGATGGACGTGCGGTCATCCTAGCAGAAACTGCTCAAAATTTAACCACAGCGAAATATTCTAAAAGGTGACGTTTCGAGTCAAAATCCTTCATCAGAACGCATAACACAGTTTGGTTTTGAATTCTATAAGTGCAAACTGATGATTTTAACTGACTGCACGTGAACAAACGTTTTGAAACTTCCAAAAGAAAAAAAATAAAGTGCGTGATCAGTAAACCACGTTTCTAATTAATACGACACTAAGACGTTTTGAATATTGGTTTCCAAAATTGATCGATCAACCATGATAGAAAACATCGCCAGCTAGGTGCATCAAAAAACAATACCCGATTCTTGCTATTAACAATTGCTGACCCTTATCGTTCGCCGACCGTGCATATATTGGTCAAGACAGTAAACTGCAATCAGTTAAGGTTAACGCGTGGGTAATTGTTCGAATTACAAGGCATTGCTCAGTAACTAAAAGACATCAGAAAGTAGAAATAGTCAGTTTCTGAGAAAGTTTACAGTTGGTATAACAACCGAAATAGATAAAGATAGAATTCTCACCCGGAACAAAGAAGGGAAAATGGATTACCCATAAATCGATAGTAAATGGTCAACGACGTTAGTTTCAAACATATACTTCACGATTTCTTTGTTTCTCCTGGTTTTCACTACACAGATTTGATCATCTTATGTTAACGTTTGTAATTTTTTAACATGCTTTTGTAAAAATCTGTATCTCAGAACAATAGAGAATGACTGAGCGAATTTGCTTCCTTTGCCAGCCGTTCAATTTTCTCTGTACATACGTACATAAGGGTATTAATGTCAGTTTAAGTGGGGTCTGTTGCGTCAAACGATTCAGCCGTTTAAACTCCGAAGGGCACTTTAAGCTACTTTAACAAGGGCAAATAATTTGTATAAATGTAGCAATTACACCCACACACTCGACGAAAGAAAAGCAAGAGTCTGTGACAGTCGCAAAGGTGACTTATTCTTTACTGTTTACTACAAACAATAGCAATTGTAGAGAAATATATAACGAAGAGATAAGACAGTTTAATTTCCCTCTCCACCGTAAGCAAATTTTTGTTCTTACAAGCAAAACAAGCGCAGTGTGTAACCATGACAAAAGCAGAGAGTCGGAATATTTAACAAGAATTTTAATTGCAGTTAAACAATGATCGGAACAATGACGAGGGTTAATTTCATATTGTCGGAATATTCGGAACAATAGAGAGCGTTTTTTCCAATTTGTCATCGATGTTCGGAACAATAACGAAGGTTAATTTAACGTGTCGGAAATGTTCGGAACAATAACGAGGGCTAATTCCAACGTGTCGAAAATCTTCGGAACAATAACGAGTGTTGATAACAGTTTGTCGTCAGTATTCGGAACAAAAACGAAGGATCATTTCAATTTGAGCACAACGTTTGGAAAAAGAGAACACTAAAGATCGTTAATTGTAATTTGTCGTCAATGTTCGGCTTTCTTTAACTAAACTGTAAAAGAGAAATTGCATAGGCGCTCGCCTTCGCTTCCGCTGCAGAGCCGGTAAACCGGCGAACTTTATGAAACTTCCAAAGAAAAGCAAACCAAAATAAACCGTCTCCATAACAAACTATTTTGAACTGCAATTCTAATAAACATGATCATGCGACGATTTAAATATTAATTTCCAAAACTGATCGATCACGCATAAAAGAAAACATCACCAACTACAATACCTGGAACTTTGCATCGCTGACTTTTTTTGCATGATAATACAGCGTGATTATAAAGATCCTAGATATCTCCGACAAATTAAAGATGTCACAGTCCAGTAACTTCATGTAAACACAGTGTTGCAAGGCATTGCTAAGTGATCGCTTCAGTGATCGACAAGGAAAATCTAAAATTTCGTCATAACCAAAATAAACAGATATTATTCTACAACGGCAACAAGTGAACTCGTTCCTGCTTGTAGTTAGATGGTGAATTTACGATTCGTTTCTTTCAGATTTGATCATCAAATTAAAGGAGAAAGCGTCACAATCCGTTTTATTTTGGAACGACGGTTTATGACAAAGAGAAGAAGAAAAATACTATGTACCGTACAACTGAAAATCTGCGTCACAGATCCAATCAGAATGTCAAAGTGAAGTCATCAAAATGCATCAAACGATACATCCCAAAACCTCCAAAGCGTGTCAATAAAGGCTAAGATTTTCTTTCTTGTTCATTACAAGCAAACGCACTCTTGGCTCGGCAGAGACAAGTGTTATTT
Organism: Siderastrea siderea; assembly: GCA_964030785.1. Lineage (NCBI taxonomy): Eukaryota > Metazoa > Cnidaria > Anthozoa > Scleractinia > Rhizangiidae > Siderastrea > Siderastrea siderea. The sequence continues at coordinate 24,083,589 of OZ034976.1, read as the reverse complement.
CTCTCTCCATACTAGGCAAAATATTGTTCTGACAAGCACAACACTGAAAACAAACTGCGACTTGTAAAGAACGTAAAAACTAGGGACGGCTAATTGCCCTTTGTCATCCACGTTCGGAACAATAATGAGCCAATTGTCGACAATGTTCGGAGAAAAACGAGGGTTAATTGTTATTTGTCGACAATGTCGGAACAATGACGATTCAATTTCGATATTGTCCCGAAAGAAGAACGAGCGTCAATTGCACTTTGTCGAGACTGTTCGGAAAATAACGATTGTTAATTGTAATTTCTCGTTAATTTTCGGCTTCCGTTAACTTTCCGATGAACATACGACCAATTCTGATGCAGAGCAATCTTATAGGAGTTCGATATCAGACCGACATGTGGTCATCCCAGCAGAAACTGTCCTCAATATTCCCTCGTGAACAGACAGTAAATTCGTAACTTATCTGCAAATTGGATTGAAAGTCAATAATACCACTGCGAAGGATTTTAAAAGCTGATGTTTCCAGTTAAAGCCTTGGTCGGAGCAGTTTTGCTCTCAATGATATGTTTAGGCAGACGAAAAATTAGCACCTTTCAACTTCAACAACAAACAAAACAGTTACGGTGGGGCCACTCTTTTCGTGGAACCCTGCGATGGACTAGCATCCCAACCAGCGGGGGAGTAGCAATACTCTCATGCTACAGAAACCGGGATAAGCCCCGGCCGTTTAGGCGTCCTTGGCTCATGTGCGACTTTTACGTTTACTTTTGTCGTGCACTTTTCGCTTTTCACGGAGAAATGCGAAGACAGTTTGCTTGCACTCCACCTCAAACTCAAAGAAACGATCCCATAACTTTAATGAAGAGCGCCTCAAATAACAGTACTCATACAAACTTTAGCCAACAATCTGTTTAGTTTTGCACTCTGCGACTGATTAAATTTCACGAAACTTCTAAAGGAAAACAAATCAAAACAAACCGTCTCCACAACAAACCATATTTCAGCAGAATTCCAAAAACACGATCCTGCGATGCTTTTAAAATCAATCAAACACGCAGGATTAGAAACACCACAAGAAACTAGAATTATCTTTTCACAATCACTGACCCTTTTCTTTTGGCCATGCATATTCAAGATATTACACCGCTGCAAATTGAGGTAAACACGTGTTAATTGTTTGATCTAAAAGGCATTGCTAAGTGATAAAAATACAAGCAGTTTTAGTATGTTTGAGCACTTAAATAGGTATCAAAGTCTAAAAATTCGTCTCCAGGAAATCTTTGCTGGCATAACAACCCAAACAAACAAAGAAACGTTGAAAGAGCGATCGCGAACTAAGCTGGCTATAGATCAATAATATTAAAATGGCCAGTTGCATTTAGATTTGAAAGATTTGAACATTCAAGATTCAATGATTAACATTATTATTTTACTAAATGATACAACTTTTTGTAATCCTGTTTAGGAGACAGAACTCTTTTCTTTGCGAGTTTCTGGTTTTAATGGCCTTAAACGTAAATAAGGAGTCATCATTACCGATTCCATCCAGCAATACGTAAATTAAGAGTAAGTTTATTTCACCTTTACCAACAGTCTAACAATTGCAAGAAGAACTATCGAATTTCATTTTGCAAAATACCCAGAACTAAACAACACCAAACGAGAGTACTGCTTAATATCCCGTCGGTTTTCATTTGAACGGTCACACTTGAAGATTTCATTCACGGTCTCAAATGTTAGAAATATCTTGTACAGCATAATAAACAGCACCACAGGAAAGTACTGCTCAATAGCTTTCATTTGAATGGTCACACTTTAGGATTTCATCCACAGACTCAAAAGTTAGAAACACCTTGTACAACATAAACAGCACTAAAGGAGAGTGCAGTTCAGTAGCTTTCATTTGAGTTGTGACACTAGAATTTCATCCACAGACTCAAAAGTTAGCACCACCTTGTACAGCAAGATAAACAGCACCACAGGAAAGTACTGCTCAGTAGCTTTCATTTGAATAGTCATACGTTGCGATTTTATCTACGACCTCAAAAATTAGTACCATGTTACATGGGCAGAATCGTCACTGTGAGTGAACATGACACGAAGGGGAATTTATCCTTATCTTTTAGCACCTGAATTCAGATTTAATCACTATCAAAGTCGTATTTTGCATTTTGGCGACTGTTTAGCGGACTCATACAGTCTCGTGGCGAATAAACGTTTAGGATCTGAAAAACTTACATTAATACAGAATGACTAAGCGAATTTACTTCCTTTACCAGCCGTTTATTCTATTTATTTATTTTTTTACGTAGATGAGGCCACTATTATTAGTTTTAACGACTTCTATGGTGAGGCATAGAAAGTTTGTATACATGTAGCAATTACACCCACGCACTCCACGAGAGAAAACCAAGAATCTGCATTATTTGTAAAACAAACTTTTCTTTCCTCCTCACTACAAGCAATAGCAACTCTTGACAAAGACATAACTAAGGGATAAGATGGGAGTTATTTCTCTATCCATCGTGGGCAAAATTTTGATCTGACGATCAAAACAAACGAAGTGTGGAAACCATAACAACAACACCGATTGTTAATTGCAACTTATCGGCAATGTTCCGAACAAAAGCGAAACATTGTTCGGAACAACATCGAGGGTTAATTACAATTTGTTGACAATGTTCGCAACAAAAGCGATCGTTAACTGCGAAGTATAGATAACCATAGATTGCGATTTGTCGGTAATATTCGGTTTCGGTAATCATTCCAATCAACACACGTCAGATATGTTGGGTTACGCAAATATAGCACAATGACCACATCCCTTTGGCATTTCGATTGCGGCAAGCAGATATTTCCTTAGTTAAAGATTCTCTTACTTAAAAACACTTGAGTTATTAAGCCTAACAAAAACAACTTAGGGATGATCAAGTCTGAACCACGCTTTCTGCGGGATAGCTGCAGGCTAGAAAATTACTAAGCGATATTTATCCTCTGTTTATTAACAAATTTGCACCACATATATGTGCTATGCTTTGATATGTTTTGACGCAACTCTGCTGTTTATTTGGAAGAGATTTCCTTGCATTAAACTGTTTTAATTGCTGAGGCTCAAGCTCAAAACCAGACAACATTACACGATCGCGCGTTCCCCAACACCACGCGCCCCATAATACTCAAGCGCATGTTACGCAGGCTATTGGGTACCCCTTTCATATACCTAAAACAAAAATTGAACATTTTTATTACTCAAGGATAAGCTAAAAACAGCAGGTTATCGTGGGCTGTTAGTCGCTTGAACGTTTCAAGCCTCGTAAATGCTTTTTGCGTTGTGATTTGTGCTAAATTTGGCAATCCTTTTTAGTATTCACCTTTCGTGATCCCTTTAAGTTAAGGAGTGGTGCGGCAACCCTTTAGAACAATAAAACAACAACTGATTTCCCTACCCTTGCGTATAATCGAAGCACAGAAAAGGTACCCCGGCCGTACCCTCTCACGCAGCCGTTTTTAGGGGAGTCATATTACCCTCTTCCCCACAATAATACGACTCCCTTAAAAACCGCTGCGTAGGAGGCTATCCCGGGCCGGAGCATCCTAGTATAGCTGACTATAGGGAATACTCCCCGGGGAAACACCGAGTACCATGTCCCCTACTCTTTTAGAAAAGTGCGGCGGGTTATTTTATATCTAATACTCATTTTGCGTGGAAAGATGCACGAGACAAGGCCATCACCTAATGACATGATAATCCGAGCTAAAACTTGATGTATACATAGTGTTATCTTCTATACACAGCCTGTGTATCTTGAAAAGTTGCGTTTTAGATGGCTCCGAAATGACTAGGCAGAATCACTTCCTTTCTCAGCCGTTACTGTTTTTACTTCCTTTGTCAGCGGTTATGGTATATACGTAAATAAAGTCATCATTATCAGTTTCACCATTTAGTATGGCGTCAAACAACACAACCGTTAAAACTCTTAATTGTACGCAAACAAAGAGAAAGAGAAATAGTGGTATAAAATCAGCAATTAAACCCACGCGCCCTTTTCAAAGTAATGCGAGTATAAGTATTAGCAAATTTATTTCCGGTTTTTGTGTACACGTAAACAACAAGCACAAATTATAACGTTCATCTGTAGCCTCCCACGCAGACGCTCTTGGGGCTGATGATGATGAGCGAAAGTGAAAGACATACAGCCATTGTCGCCTGAGATCGCTACAGAATATCCAAGCGATTTTTCCCTTTATTAATCAGTAAATTTCTTCTTTATTTCCGTAAAAACTGCCACGTTTTCTAGTTTGTCAAAATGCCCGGCCTGAGCAATTGATAAAATCAATAATCGATAACAATCGATGACAATCGATGGCAATCGATAACAATTAATCGATTGACAATGGAAATCGATGACCAATCGATGGCCAAAAAATTTGTTTTTTAATTGCCATCGATTGTTATCGATTGTCATCGATTGTCATCAATTGCCATCGACTGTCATCGATTGGCATCGATTTCCGTACATTTTTGGGAGGTCAAAAAGGAAATGTTTTACAGAAGAAATACGGTGAAATGAAATTACCCAACAGTTGTTAAAATTGCAGCGTACGTATTTAGGGTGGCCAAAGAAACTACGGACGTAATTACGTGACTCTGAGCTTGGTGCCAGATGGTCGACACGAATCGCTCGCCAACTTCAACAGAAAAAAAGGCACTCGTAATACCCCTTAACAACAACCTGCTGGATAGTCAAAATAATCTGACACATGCCAACCGAGTAATTTGTGCAAAAGACGGAGTAAAAGTCACCAGACACGTACGCAGCCACGAGCGGAACTAAATGATTGATCAAAAATTGATCGAAAACAAACAGCTTGACAGCAAATGACAGTCAGTAGTAATCGATGATCAATGGTAATCGATTGCAATCGATAGCAATTAGAGGACTTGAGCTTGTGATTATCGATTGGTCATCGATTGGCCGATAGCAATCGATAGCAATTAACTAATTGTCATTGATTGTTATCGATTGATTCATTGGAGTGGATTTCCGATGATCGATTGCCATCGATTGATCAGGCAGGGCAAAATGGTATCAATGATATCAATCCCTGAATTTTTACATCACTGCAATGAATATAAACATTGCACAATCCACTATCATGAAAATCAACGTCTGAAATCGCTACAAAGTGATCAAGCAAAGTTTTTCTTTACTAATCAAAAAGTTTCTTCTGCACATCGCCCACAATCCTATCTCCTTTCGCGACATGTCCTTATAGTGGCCGATTTTGCAACGCGCGGCATAATAATTTGCATGTTCAGAGTTAGTCCGCTGTGATTAGTCAGTAGATTTAGCTCTGGGATCGGGAATACCTAGGTCTCTTCGCAGAATTCAGAATTCTTGCGGTTGTCAATCAAACGGTTGGAAGTGCAAAGTAAATCTCAAGGTGAGATAAGATGGACAAAACGGGCCAAAACAGAAAAACAGAATCAATCCCGGAACTTCAGCACGAGCAAAAGTGGAGGTCAAACAACAATCGGACCATATGACGCCTGTGTTCCCTTCGAATGACCACGCGATTTTTTTTCCGTGTGAATTATTAAATTCTCTCTATATTTACAGAAATAGAGAACTTGATATGGCTTCAGTGAGCAAAACCTAAAAACACCTAAAGTGCACGAACAAACACCAAGTATTTGTAATGAAAGCAATTAACCGAGGCCCACGCACTTACCGACAGAAAAGCGAGTATTATCCTAGTTCCCAGTTCCCTTCTTGCTCACTGATTTTTGGCGCGAATTCATGATCTTTCATGCGCAAGAGAAAGATGTGTGGATGCTTAGGGACAAGCATCCATTTTGATTAACACATACATTTTGATGCGTTTCCGTGAACATGAAGTTCAGAGGTATTTCTCTGTCCATCGTAGGCAAAATTTTGATCTGACGAGAAAAACAAACGAAGTGTAGAAACCACAACAACAACAACACCGATTGACAATTGTAACTTGTCGGTAATGTTTCGAATAAAAGCGAGACTTTGTTAGGAATAATAACGAGGGTTTTACGACAATGTTCGGACCAAAAACGATCGTTAGGGACCGTTCATTTTTTACGAGGTAGGGGGGGCTGGTGGGATTTTTGAACTGTCATTAAGAAGTTGCATGGCCCCCCCTCAGTCAATAAATTTTTTCCCATGGCCCCCCCCAATAAGGGTAAATTTTTTTGGGTGACCTCCCCCCCCCAAAAAAAAGGAAAAAGAAAACTCAATTTTAAAAGCCAGCTATGCATACTGTACAGTTAACAAAACCATCTTTTTGACAATTTCATTATATTACAATTAATACTACAGTTGCATTTGCCACTTTTAACTGTACTAAGTCAGCAAAAGAGAAATGTTTCAGCTCGCTATAAACTTTGAATTCGTTGAAGAATCAATTTCTTCGTTGAAAAATCAATTTCTGATCTTCTGGTTATGGCTCTTCCCGAACTTGTTGTGGCTGGCCTCTCAACTTCTTCGTCATCGATGAAGGCAACTTCTTCATCGTCATCGATGAAGGCAAGAATGACATCATTCGATTCGTCTCTTTCACTGCTGCTTTCGCTTCCACTGTTGCCGTCTTCATCGCTATCATCGTTATCAATGTCTAGCAAAGATTCATTTTCAGCTGAGTCTTTTTCTCTCAATCTTGTTTGTAGCAGATCAGTTCTTTTAGGATTCATTTGGAGAAGCCAGTGTCTCGCAATTACCTTAACCTTGTCGTGTTTGGTGCTCTTCAGATGACTGTCTAGTCTACGGTGCTTGAGGTATTTGTTAAGCTCTGCCACTCGAAGCTTTTGTAATTTTGTCGGATTTTCGCACAAATCTTTCCAAGCATAATCCTCATGATTTTTCTCCTTCGCCTTCTGCATGGCTTTCCATATATCAGGATATCATTTGAAGCCCAGTGATGGAAGAAGATTGAACTTCTTCATCAAAGAGCACAGAAGCATGTTTGACAAGTTGAATGGCATGGTGAAACATTTGAAAGAACATGATTCCACACTCTTCCAGCCTAATGGGCTTACCTTGAAGCAAGGAGAAGAATTTGCTCACGATTTTAATGTGGAGCAGATTAAGTGCATTGAGGCTAAGCTGCTGAAGGTCAAGCAGGATATGGAAATGCTAGAAGAAAGCAAGAAAAGGTTCCACACTATATATAAGGGCATACATAAAGAGCATATAAGCAAGAGGCGAAGAAAGAAAGAAAACCAAAGAAAATCAAATGAAGGGAAGAAGAAGCGGGATGCAAACAACGTCCAACGAGTGTATGGCATTTGTGTTGGAAACCCGCTAGGCAATGATCTTGCAGAATGTCTTGTGTATCCTCCTTCCCTAGCCATCCCTGAAGAGTGCGTCAACGTCGAAGATGTTGCAGAATTACTGATAGACGAGATGCACCATATATTGCACAGATGTTGCAAACAAACCACTTCAGCAATGCGGTAGGAATCAGAATAATCACAAACCTCAAGCCTGACGTTAGAGATGATGTGTATTGCTTCCTGTATCCTGAAGAGTATGCACTGCCTGAAAGGAACGAAAGCGACTCCCACAGTGCTAGCAGCACAAACGACGAGGAAGAGCTTGAAGAAGATTAGCAGAGAGAAGCAATGTAGTAACAGTAACTTTATTCATTCAAGATAGTTTACAGGCCTTTATAGCAGCTTGCAGGCAGCTTAGGCTATTCTGGTCGAGCTACCACTAAAAATACAGAAATGAAAATTAAATAACTAAATAGAAAGAAAACTTTGTTGGTTTATTAAAGTTCCCTAGCTTTAAAATTGTAGTCTGTAGCTGTGGAAACGCTATTAAAAGCAGAAGGAACTTCTTTAATAGATTTTTAAATCTAATTTACAGTGTATTTCGGTGGGGATATATTTTTTTAAAAATAGTACAACATATCCCATCTTTAAGTATTACAAAAATATTTCACGTTACCCCCCTTTTCCCTTATTTTTTTTAGATGGCCCCCCCTTTAAGGCCATTTTTTTTTACGTGACCCCCCCCCCCCCAAATCCCACCAGCCCCCCTACCTCGTAAAAAATGAACGGTCCCTTAACTGCGAAGAATAGATAATCGTAGCCATAAAACCATCGCCGGCAATATTCTGTTTCCACAATCCTTCCGATCAACACACTTTTATAGATGAGAGTAATTATAGCAGGATGACGACATCCCTATGGCATTTCCATTGTGGGCAAGCAGACATTTCCTTAGTTCAAGATTCTTTTTAACCGACGAAGTCGAGTTAGAGCAGTCGTGTCAAAAGGGTCGACTGGTTTGGTCGGTCAAAATACGTCGTGTAAGGCTCACAAGGTGTGTATTTCGCTATGGCCCACGGGATGGAATGACGTATTCTGCAGTTAAGCCCATCGATTAGTACACACACGCACGCACGATAGGACAAGGGTTCACATAAAAAGTATCGTAGGTATAGAAGGACACTTCCGCCGAGCAGTGTTGGTTTTGACCGGACTGAAATATCTGTGCAATACTAGTGAAAGAAAGCAAGGAGGACTGATAATAACAGGAGGTGAAGTCCAGTGGCACTGTTGATGCTGGTGGGACCAAAGTGTTGCTGAGACATCGTAAGGATAGAATCGCTCTCAGTAAAGGTTATGAAAGGAAAATTCTGGTGTATGTTGTTGTGGTTATGTCTATTACTTGAAAATGTCTAGCTGCCAACGTTAAGAAAGGTTATTGGCAGGTGGGAAATGAATTACGACACGAGGCTGGATCTTCTTGGATAATATACTATAAGCGGCACAGAAGGATATACCAGTTAGTCTTTTTAATTTTTCTGCTTTACTTTTGATTTGAACCGATTTGTTCGATTTTAGAGTTCGAGACACTGACTTGCTGACTGCGGAAGAGGAAACCAGATTTAACTATTACGTCATAAGACATGCTTTAACGTGTTTGAGATAAAGCCACGACTTCGCTTTTTACCAATTTCTCCAGATCGGTAATCATGTTTGTATAGTGCCATATTCACAACAGTATATAAATGCTTCGCTTACAACTCTTGATAACGGCATGTTCAGTTGTGGACAAAATTTATCTTTAAATTTTAATTTTAACTCAACAAAATATTCAAAGCGATAATAAAGACAGATGAGCTGAGTCATCCGATTTTAAACATTACGTCATTCGGTAACGCAAAAGACAAAATACTGTCACAATTTTCGTCACGCCGGCTAGCACGTTGAGATTCTGACGATGTGTTTGTCTTTATCGATAATCATGTTTTTATAGTGCCCTATTCACAACAGTATATAAATACATTGCTCACAACTCTTGGTAAAAGCATGTTCAGTTGTGGACAAATTTATATCAACATTTAATTTTTTAGTTTAATTCAACAAAATTAAATATTCAAAGCGATAAGACAGATGAGCTGAGTCATTACATTTTAAACATAACGTCATTCGGTAACGCAAAGGGCAAAATACTGTCACAATTTTCGTTACGCCAGTTAGCACGTTGAACCAAGTAAAAACATTTTTTCGTGGGTGGAGTGGGTCAAAACGACTGGTAAATGCCTATAATGCGCTTTCTTGTAACCTGCACGATAGAGCATAGCAATGATTTATTTCGTATTTGCATTCACAATTTGGCTTAAGGAGCCCTTGACATGATTAAAGGAAACTGTGCAGAAAGCGTGGTTCCCAGGTATGGGGAAAAGTTCAATTCTTTTGGGCTGTTGCGGTGCCCATACTGATCAATCGTGAAGATGTGGTTACAGTTATATTGGGAAATTTGTCGCCCATTTTTTGAAATGCGTCTGTTTTGAGAATTTTTGTTCCGGGTTTTGAGGAAGACCGACCAAAAGACAGCGAAAAATGATCTTGAGTGAAGAATGCATAGTCTGTAGAGCTATGTTTGGTGAGGAGAGGGTGAATAATTCAGTTGACCTCCTTTCCAGGGTATTGGTCGCCTTTTCAGTTGGTCAAATTTAAGCGTTAGTTACAGTTACACACTTTTACTGCAACTTGCTGTTACAGATGCTTGAATGTTATTGAAGCTGCAGTCACGCACGGCTCGCTTGCTTTCTTTTCGAGACAAACCAACACTTCGTCGGTTCTGCACGCATTGCGGGCCTATGTTTTATGTAGCCGGTAGGAACACTGAGATGATTAAGTCATTGAACCGTGCTATTGATAACCATAGATTGCAATCTGTCGGCAATATTTTGTCTCCGTAGACTTCCTATCAACACAAGACAGATTGTTATAATTATAACAGAATGACCACATCCCCATGGAATTTCTATTGCGGGCAAGCAAATATTTCTCTGGTTCAAAATTTTTTCATGTTTAAATCACGTTTTCCAGCTGTGCCACAGATGGTTAGAAAAAGAGTAAGCGGATATTTTCTCCTGTTGATCAACAAATCTTCGCCACGAAAACGTACTTTGTTTTGACGCAATTGTGCTGTTGATCCGCGGGGTACTCCCTTATATACCCTCTACGGTATGGTTTTCTGAGGGTTTTGTCTTGAACGGGGTATCGATTTCATCAATTTTTGTCTTAAACAGGGTATCGTTATACGACCTTATGTATTCGTTAATTTACAGAACCCTCACAAAAAGCCGAATTTTTACCAGTTTGTCAATGTGCAGCATATTGAAATAAGAAACGGTCTCTGACTAGTCAGGAGCATATCACAGGAGCATATCTCGACAAGTCCATCCGGCTAGCCGTAGGGAGGGTATGATGTTGGGTTAAATGTCTTAGATAGGGTACAAAAAATCTGAATTCTGTCTTAAACAGGGTAGCAAAATCAGATATTTTTGTCTTAAACAGGGTCAGGGTTTAAACACCCGGGCCGCACCTCCCTACCCGAGCATGTGCTGAGTTGCCCCCCCCCCCCCCGTGGGGTTGTTGATTTGATCGCTCTATATGAGGACTTCTTGCATTAAATTGTGTTTCTCCCTTTCGTTTTAAAAATGACGCTCAATCTCAAAACTAGACAACATTTCACTTTGCAGACTATTAACTGAAAAAACAACAGTACCACAGGAAAATACTGCAGTTGAACGGTCACAATTTAGGATTCCATCCGGCACAGACTCAACAAATAAAAATGGAAATGTGATTTCATGATATAGCCTATCTTTCTTATATATGCGATAATCCCACCGGTGGGGGCTTTTCCTGGGAATTTTTTATGGGGGCGTTCCGGAGTCTCCAAACCCTGACCCCGTTTCAGACCAAAAAATGTAATTTTCCAAAACACGTTTTAAGACCTTGCCTCTAAAATCCACGCCCATTTTCAGACCTGGTCTATGAAATTCATACCTACATCACACTTTTTAGGTCAACATGATTTAAATTTATACCCATTTTCAGCCCAAGAAGGCTCAAAAACCACACCCCTGGGGCGGCACAAACCTAGGAGTAGGCCTTTCCCGATTATGCTAGTAAAACTGGCATTTTATGCTCCTAGCAATTCTCGTTTTACGCCAAAAAAATGCTCAAATTATGTTCGATTCTCAAAATAATGCTACTTTGGTTCCGGAAAATGCTTCGTTTTATTTCAAGCAAAATGTACAAACTCAGGCATCATGTGTGCTTATCACTGATCAACTGAATAGAGTGAAAAGTGCTTAATTGTTTGTTTATAAAACTTCTGATAGAGCCAAAACTTGTCCAATGATAAACAGTTAATTAATGTTCGAAGCCCTTATCGCTTGTTGTACTGTGACATAACGCGGGCCTGGAGGTAGTCAACAAGAGCACAATTCTGTTGCTCGTTGAAGGACGCTCTCAGGATTGAAAATACTCTTTCTGCCGCAGGAGACGATGGTTGGACAAGGAGAACTTGCTTCACTGCTTAAGCCCAACGAGGAAGTTGCTCCTTGTGCCCACACCACCCTTCGACTTTCTTCTCTTCAGTCGGGATAACAACATCTTCAGCAGCAGCCATATAGGCAGGAGAAGGGACTGGTCTATGTTCTCCGTCAGAATTTCCTTCTATGAGCTGCAAGTTTCGAGAAGATGGCGTGGCACTGGCTGACGTCATCTTGTTTGAGCAAGCGTGTGAACGGCATCTGAAAGTTAACCGCTGACCAGCTAGGTCGAGACTTCTTTCGAGTCAGCTCTGATGCACTCAGTTCATATTTCAGTTACAGAAATCGTTCTCTCAAACACAAAAGCAAATCATCACAATCCTTTTGAATTCTAAAATTTAGCATTTAAAATCTTTTGAGTGCTGAAATCTAGATCAAAGTTATGCAAAATGCTAAATAATGCCAGCAATTCCTTTTACAGAAAAAGTGTGAAAAAAATGCTTGTTTAACCAAATAATGCCCAAAAAATGCTAGCATAATCGGGAAGGGGCTACCTAGGAGGCTCTGTAGGGTTTCAGGATTATGGATTATTAGGGGGAGGGGGGCGTTTCGAGAAGGGATACGGATTATTGACACTAAATTTAAAGATTATGGATTAATTTTTTTGTATAATTTTATTTTAGGGATAGAAAAGAAAATTTTATTTTAGCGTTATATTTGTTTACAAAATTGGGATGCGGATTATTTCCAAACTTTACCCAGGATTATGGATAATTCAGACCCCCCCCCCCCCCCCAACAGGACCTCACCAATACACCTTATACAAGTGAGTACTTCACCCCGTCCGGGTGGGGATCACCCCACTCACCCCCAACAGAACAGACAGACCACAACACCGGGTAAGGGGGTTGGTCTCTAAAGAGAATATGCCACTGAATCAGTGGGGAAGTCAAACACAAAAACTTGGATTTATCATGTAGCTGATAGGGTAAACTGACCAGCTTAAAGAAACACTGGGTACTACGTCCTTACCCTGTTCGAACAGTTATGTGGGTTCTTTAATGTCTCATACGTATTTTTCACGTGAAATTATGTACAAGACAAGGGCAACAACCTACGATCACCGACCGCCTACTGGACGCGATGATCTGAGCTGACATATGATGGTGATCTTCTAAACACAGTCTACAATAGTTGAAAATTCTGCTACAAAATGACTGGGCAAATTTACTTCCTTTTTCATCCGTTGTTTGTTTCGTTTGTCAGCTGTTATGTTATATACGTAAATAAAGTCATCATTATCAGTTTCACCATTTATTATGGCGTCAAACAACACAAACATTTGAATGCAAACAAAGAGAAATAGAAAGTAGTGGTATAAATGCAGCAATTAAACCCACGCGCCCTTCTCAGAGTAATGGGTGCATAAGTAATAGCAAAGTTATTTCCGTTTTTTTTTTGTACACGTAAACAACTAGCACAAATTTTTACGTTCAACTCATGAGTGAAAGCGAAAGACACAGCCATTGTCGCCTGAGATCACTACAGAACATCCAAGCGATTTTTCCCTTTATTAATCAGTAAATTTTATCTTTATTTCCGTAAATAACTGTCACATTTTCTAGTTTGTCAAAAGGGTATCAATCCCTGAACTTTTACGTCACTGCAATGCACATGAACATTGTACAATCCGTCTGCCATGAAAATCAACGTCTGAAATCGCTACAGAATGATCAAGCATTTTTTTTTCTTTATTTAATAATCAACAAGTTTCTTCTGTATTCACGTAAATAACTGTCATTGTTATTAGTTTGTCAAAACAGAATCAATCCCGGAACCAGGTCAAACAATCGGACCATATGACGCCTGTGTTCGCTTCGAATGACCACGCGATTTTTTTTCCTTGTGAATCAATAAATTCTCTCTATATTTACGTAAATAGTTAACCTGATATGGCCTCAGTGAGCAAAACCATAAAAACATCCAAAGTGCGCGAACAAACACCAAGTATTTGTAATGAAAGCCATTAGGGCCCACGCACTTCCGGAAAGAAAAGCGAGAATTTGTATTATCCTGGTACCCAGTTCCCTTCCTGTAGCCTGATTTTTGGCGCGAATTCATGACGTCACCGGCTGACCTTTCACGCGCACGCACGAGGCAACTGCCTGTCAGGATGGTTAGGAACTAGAGTGAGGCCTCGTCTACAATAATGCTTTTTGGTTGGAAAACGCATACTTTTTACCTGTGATTTGTACAAATGTGTATAAGGAAAAAGTTTTTTGATGGCATAACTTTGACCTATCCCAGTTTTCATACTCTTCGTGACCACGACAGTAATATTATTTATTTTCAATGACATATACCCATTATCTGTAAGAAATTGGGTTGTTTTATTTTTGAATCTTTTCAGAGGAGAATACAGTCATGATTGTAATTAAGAGAGTTTTACTAAATATATTATCGCTGTACTATTACTATTATCATTACCTTTTTTATGCAATATAATCTATGTCAATGGGAATGCAAATAAATTGCTGTTGTTGCTGTATGTTGTTGATGCGTTTTCAAACATAATCCACACCAAAACGATCCCAAAAAAACTGACGAACGTTTTGGAAAAGAATTCGAAAGTAGAAACTTCCAGAAACTCATCGTTTTCCGTGTGGACAAGTAACAACGAATCGTTTTGTAAACGCTGTAGTGTGGGTACGGGTGTAAACGGAGACTTTCGAAAACGCTGACGGCTTTTTTGATTGGTTTAGCATGGGTAATAGTCGAGAACGCTTTAAAAGATGTCCAGTGTTTCCATTAGTGCAGAAAGGTGAAGACGATACAAAAACGCTTGCGTTGACGAAAATGTTTTGCTCCATTTCGGGGCATCTGATAACGGGTCATTCGAAGGATGGATAAGACAGAGATATCTAGAGAGGGAGATATCCACAATGCCGATGAACTTTTTGCATTCAGTTCTGAAAAGGAAACGAAACCTTTCTTTGGGGAGGAGAAACCTTCATACAATAGTTTACTAAGACATGAAAACACCAAAGAGATAACAATAAAATATAAAGGAACGACGACGAATAAGACTGTGGGCGTTAGAGGCAAATATGTAACCTTTGGATGCAGAGGTCCACACGACGCGTAAATAAACCGCACTGGTTCGGTATTGCCGGATCTCTGGTGTGGAGATGCTGGAGCCAGACGTCACTCGAAGTGTAATAGAACAAAACTGAATGCAAGGCTGGCACTACGGCAAAGGGCTGATTTATTTTATGGCTAATATTAATTTTCGGTTAACAAAATTAGCCTTCCACAAGGCCAGGGCTATACTGAAGGAAAATACTATAACGGCTTTTGAATAGTTAATCATTAAACATTTGTGTATTTTTTAAATTCATATTTTTGGAGCCGTTATAGTATTTTCCTTCAGTATAGCTCTGGCCCTGAGGAAGGCTAATTTTGTTAGCCGAAATATTGGCCATAAAATGAATGTAGTGCCAGCCTTGCATTCAGTTTTGTTCTGTTAGAGCAGGTACACGAACGACCAACTTTGTGCTTTCAGTTTTAACAGGGTTCGTGCCCCTTTTCCTGAGAAACAATTTTCCAGGACTTTCCATGACTCGAATAGATTTTTCCAGGGCTTTCAAATGCACAATAACTGAAGCAATAAACCCTTATGAAATGGAAATCCAAAAATAATACTGCAGACGATGGGTGATAAAGAAAACTTTATCACAAGGATTCATAGATTTCCAGGACTTTCCAGGACCTGCATTGATTTTCCACGACTTTCCAGTCCTGGAAAATGCCAGAATAAAATTCCAGGCTTTCCAGAACTTTCAGGACCCGTACGAACCCTGAGTTTAGGAAAGGAAAGGAAAAGCCTAAAAATGACAGTTTACTAAAGTAGAAAAATGCCAAAGAGAAGATAACTAACGGTACAAGAACAAGAATGGTTAAGATTGAAGGCGATATAACAGAATCGCAAAGTTGAAAAATGCAAACATTTACCGGCGCCAAAGTCATGAAAGAGGCGGATAGCTGAAGACATTTCAGGGCAAACAAAATTATAGTTTTTCATATTTGTAAAAAGGAGATGAAGATGACAATTCCAGTAGTCTTGCTCTTCTTAAATATCTAAAAACCCCAACAGAATTCTTGATCATGGACTTCAATGAATTTTCTAGCACATATCCAATTGCATCAAAGACTTGCAAGTGGTGAAGTCACCATATTTGAGAGAAAATCCTTTTTTTCGTACATAATTTAATGGACCATTTGCAAAATGATTGATTCCGCATTTAAAAGTATTAGTTTTATATAAACTTGCATATTACTTTACAGACACCAACAACCTTCTCTCCACCAAGCCCTAACCTTAGTATTACTTACCGCCACCCCTCTGACCTGTTACAAAGCTACTCACACCACCCCTGACCTGTTTTGTTGCTATTCAAACTACCCCTGACCTGTTCCATTGCTACTCACACCACCCCTGACCTCTTTTATTGCTACTCACGCAACCCCTGACCTGTTTCATTGCTACTCACACCACCCCTGATCTGTTACATTGCTACTCACACCACCCCGGACCTGTTTCTACCCCTGACCTTGTGTTGGTGATCCGACATCCTCCAGCCTCCGCTGATGGGCTTCAAACAGCGTCAGGTAATCAGGGTCATCTTGTTTCTGTGTCTTGATTATTCCATGGTGTTGACGCACATCCTCAAGTGATGCCTCGGATCCCCCGTCTGAAAATTCTGAAAACACATTGTAACCATTTTAACACTTCTATTAATATGTAAAAAAAATTCTTAAGTAGTATCATGGATCTGTTATAATCTGAGGTCATATTTACACTGAAGAAAACATTTTTTTATTTTTTTGCACAGACTGTCATTTTGCCAAAAAATTCATAAAGGACTTGACTTGTAGCTTGAAAGTACGTTTATGGTGTCCAGGCATGCATAAATGTCAAGCACTAAGATTTCATGCTTGAATATAATGTTTGAATTCTATGCTTGAAGATTCTATGCTTGAATCTTAGGGCTTAAATGTCAAGCATAAAGATAAAAACTTTATTAACGTGTCAATACCTTACAGCCTGGGAAAATCCCATACTAATTTAGGGACACAAATTACTATTAACACTACTATAAATATGTAAAAAAAATTCTTAAGTAGTGTCATGGATCTGTGATAAGCAGAAATTATGCAAGCATAATTTGTCAAGCACAAAATAGCTGGACTGGAGAGGCATTTAACCCCAACGATGGGCCCAGACCAATGTTTTGTTTTAGTTTGGAGCTAAAATTGCCTATGGACTAAAACCAGGAAAAATACAAAGGTGTAAATCAATTACCATTACGCATTATCATCACCATGATCATCATCATCATCATCACCATCATCATCATCACCATCATCATCATCATCATCATTATCATCATCACCATCATCATCATCACCATCATCAACGTAACCTCAATACCATCCTAATCATCACCATCACTGTTCTTGTCACTATCTTTACCTCTCTAATAAAAGCAACTTTCTGAAAAGAAAAAAAAACCTTTCTCACCAGTTTCTTCTTCTCCTTCTTCGTCATGCCCTGCAACTTCTGTCGCCTCACCAGTAGTGGCTTTCGCAGCCTGGACATCCACTCCCAGAGGAACAGAACTGACCTTGGAGTTCCTGCTATCTTCCACTAAGAAAATGTATCGATCTCCATCCTGAATCAGACGTGTAGATTTTGGAGCTGTTGATGCATGGCCACTACTAAGAACTATTGGAACTATGAAAAGAAACCAAAATAAAATAATACTGTATTTAGCAGCTAAGAATAAAAGAAGTGAATCTAGTGAGGTTATGATCTTCATTAAACCCACTCAAACTCCCTTTTATGATAATTTGGAAATGTAGGCTATCCCTCCACAGACAAAGACCCAGATGGATTTAGGGCTTTACAACTCCAAGACTGCAAGATTGGGGCTCTAGGGCTCCATCACTTAATTCCAGGGCTTAAAGCTACAGGCTCCATGGCAACAATCTTGGGGCTCCATGAGACCCTGTTAAGCCTAAAAAACTGGAGATCACTTATAACAACAAGGTACATCAGGTTTATTTAAATGTAACAGGTGTTACTGGTAGAGAACTCAATAGCGCCCATTCTTTCTTACTAGCAATGCCCCCCGCCCTGTACCCCACACATGGATCCTTTACATAAAATCCTGCACCCACCCCAGAAAAAATTTAACTACCAAGATTTGTCAAAGAGATTTGTTTTGCTCAAGAAAAAGTAGTTCATACAAGAGGACACAAATATTACCACATGTCATGTACCTTTGTCAAATGATAAAAACAGGTCTGTGATGTGGTTTGTAGCAGGAGATTTTGAACAGTTGCTTTTTGCATCATCTTGCTGATTAATGCCTGGTTGAGCACAAGGCCTCTGCTGTTTGTCTGAAGAAAAAGCAATGTAAGGTGTCGTGATGGTTTACACAGTACAGTGTTCTTTACATATTTTACACACCGGTTGGTGTTTTTACAGCGGATGGGGGCCAGGGAAGTGCATACTTGTCCAATACTCCGACAAATTTATGCAAAGCATTGTTAAATTTCTTATTGTTTTGCTTCATTCTTTTTTGTTATGCTTTTGTACAGTATTGTTATGTGAAGTGAATACAATACAATGCCATGCATAAATTTGTCGGAGTATTGGACAACCCTCGGGAAGTGGAGAGTGTAGAGGAAGTGTCAAAGGCAAGGGTGTCGGTAGCAGGATCTCCAAGGTGGCAAAAAGCAGGACAAATAGGACAAAATCGCACAACATTGCAGAATATTTTGCAATTGAAAAAGGGAAAAGAGCAGTTAGCCAACAAAATAGGCTGGTACTGGTATTAGGGGGTAAAGGAGCAGGAAGTTTGGACTCCCCTTTATAAATCAGAAATGTAAATCAGAAGACTGAACATTCTTGCAAAACTTTAAAAACACTATATTGTGCAGTTCCAGAAAATATCCATACTCCCCCCACAGAAGATTTTTTGTTTTGCACCCAACTCTCCCCAAGAAATTCCAGTTTAGCTTCATACTTTGCTTCTAAAATTTTGGCTTTTAAGACCCCCCTCCCCCTAGAAATTTCCAATGACCTTCCATGGGGTGGGTCTAGATTTTTTCTGGAACTACACAAAATTTTGAAAAAAAATTGTCATGTGCCCTATTCACTGTCCATTTCCACAGGCTTGCTTAAGTTTGACCAGCCTCCCAAGCAGTCGTTATGACTGTGGGGGGGGGGGGGGCTAAAGTTTGACCTCTTGTTCAATGGGTATTTACAGAAATTGACATGTCAAAGTCAAATAAAGTTCTTTTTTTTTTCAAATAAAAGTGTTCATAATTTGTTGACCTCCATGATAAACCTACTTTGTGCTGTGACCTTCATTGTGGAAGAACTGTAAAATGACCTTATAGTTTAAACCCTCACAAACAACCACCCTCTAATTCAGAGATACTTACGCTATAATTGATATGAATAAATTATTAGTATTTGATTCCATAAGCACTATAAACGTAACTGTTATTCATAACCAGTACAACAGAATTTTAAAACTCTAATTAAACAATTTGACAATTAAACGCCATTTGATCATTAGCAGCAAAGGTGACTCTTACATCCGGGACAAACATTCAATTAGAAATCACTTCTTCGGAGAAATCTGAGAATGAAAAGTCGATATGTGATCTGAAAGGATCAATCATGTGGCAAACAAACAATGTAGCTTCATTAATTAATATCACATCCTGGAGAAGCATCTGAGATAGAATGAGTTTTCATTCTATTATCTCCAAAGAAGTGATTTCTAATCTAACATATTTCATCACTGTTAAGGAGAGAAAAATACCAAATCTGCCAATTATGTACCATCTGCCAACAACAAAATGTATATTTCCAAAACTATCTTGCACCATTTTACCTTCTGTTGTTGGTGTAGAAGCTGAAGCAGGACTTTTTTCTCCTGCTCCAACATCTGCTGGGGGAGCTGGACCCAAAGAGCATCTTGCATCAGTGGTTTTATGAGGCATCACAACTAAACTAGCTACACCTTGCATTCATGCACCCTTTAAAAGATGGACAAAGTAAAATCAATTTTTTAACGCAACATTACGGAAAAAGACTTTCAGTTATACTGGGGATGCAAGTTTTCAGAGACCGCCAAGGTGGGCAGCTATCTGAGAACGTTTTTCATGAAATCCAAAAATTTTTATATTAGTCAAAAATTTAGCAAAATAACTTTTCAGAAGCATTTAAACTTAATAGACTATGAAGAGAATTGTGAAGATCACTTGTAAATTGAGTGAAAGTATCTACATTAAACCTTTGTCCTGGATGTTTCTATGGTAATCAAAAGATTGCTATGGCAATATGATCGAAGTAAGCTTACTACGAGCTCACAAAGAGTTATAAATTTTCGAAGTTAAAACTACTATAGATTCCTTTTCCCTGTCTTTCAAAAAAGTTAACCTCAAGATTTCAACACTTTCTCCATAAAATTTTCCTAAATATTACAACAAGAAAGCACACCTTACCTTTTCATGCAACCTCCTATCATCCAAACAACAGACGGGCGTGTTTATCAACGGTTTCTCTATGTTTACTGGAAGTGTTTACGAATCCCATTCAAAACAAATTCAAAACGGCGAACGACAGTCCGAAGATGGCGCGAACGGCGCGAACTTGCAAAACATCGTAGTCTGTTGTTCTTTTGGCCAGCGGTATTAGAGCCGAGAACCTCAGGCACGCGACACGCACGCACGGCCTCACGCACTCCTCACGCACAGGATTTTGCACAGAACTCTTCTTGAGCAACCCTCGCGGAAGCTTCTACAAGATTCATTGTAAGAATTCTGCGTTCAAGGGTTATTTTCCAACGCAGCCGTTCTTGGGGTCGTTAATGAAGTTCGTCCGTTTACATTATTAGGGAGTTTAAGCAAATCGCTACGGCTGCCGTTACTGAAAAGGTCTGGGGAGAGTACGTCTCGACAGCCCGCCAAATTTAAGGTGGCTGAACACAGTTTTCTTGTACCTACGCGTTATTCATCATTATTTTCAAACCACTGGCAGTTGGGTGGCCAAAATTGGCAAGATACAAGTTCAACTAACAAAGATTATATTTTGATATGTGTTATTGGACTAAGCACCGTTGCCATGCTAACACAGCTAGTAATAAACCAGCATTAAATAATGGGTTTGATTTATTTTCAGAAAATCTAGTCGTAGATTTTTCCGTCATTTGTTTCTAGAGAACTCAGAAAAATACTGGCTTATTGACACTGGTCTCGTGAAATTTTGACAGAGATTTTCTTTAATTTTGTGTTTTGCATTTTAACGTTTTCTGAAAATGTCCTCTGTCAGATTTCAATTTTTGTTTGTAGGTGAGTTACGGGGGTTCTGAACTATTATTCTACCAAATTTCATGAAATTCTAACGAGTGGCTCCATAGAAATCAGTGCATTTCTACTAAAGCATGCAGTCACAATTTTCTGGTTAACTGCGCATGCGTTGCATTCAGCAGCTCGATCTTTCTTGACTGGCGAAAAATGTCTGATTGGTCGACGCGTGACCACGTGATCCAGCTCTTAAATTCAAGATGGCCACCAAAGTTGTTGGAGGTCTTTCTTTCTTTCGGCAAGTATTGACTGTTAGCTCGAGAAGAAACACAGAAGTAAAAGGAACGAGAACAGCGTAAGGGTTATAAGTCTTGAACGAGGTCGGTTGTGGATGGATAGGACGATTTGTTTTTGTGTTCACCACCTGTAACATACGTTTTGAGAATCGTTTCGGCACTTGGCAACATCATTTGATCATCGCTCGTTTGATAGATTTTAGCACACGAGACATGGTTGTAATTGCAAGAAACTGGAACATTTTACTGTCCATAATAAGAGATTTCTTAGAAAGCCTGCAGCAGTCGGGGAAACAGGGCTAGGATAATGTAATGCCATTTTTAATCGGTGTGAACGTTAAGTTAAGAAATAGGATGTTGTTAGGAAGTGTTTTGTATTGCAGAATAACATCGTGCCTGACGTCGACCGTTACAAAATTTTTTAAGCGTTGTACCAGTTTTCAATTTATAGAGTATCCTCCTTAATAAAATAAGTGCATTACTTTGGTGTGGAGTTAGTACCTGCATTGTGTACCGCTAGAAAAAATATTAAGCTTATAAATGCATAAACAAAATTACACAAAGAAGTACTTAAATGTTTTAGATTCTCACACTCAAACAAAGTTGTTTGTTCTCATTGTGATCTTGTTCTACTCAAGGGCAACCCTTTTCGGGATGGTCAAAAAACTTATATGCCTAAAGAAACTACACCATTCTACTTCGATTCTTATTGGTTGTTAGAAGGCAAATTAAATATTCAGTATTTCGCACTTACTAGTAACTGCAACTACTTGATTGAAAATTAGTTATAGATCACTAAAAACTACAGGCCACCAAGGCCTTTCCAAGAATGGTGAACATCAATTTGGACTTGTCTTCAGTCGTAGATAGCACAGAGTCCCAAAGAGCTTTGAGCATAATAAAAAAGATTTGAACTATTCAATTATTTACATTTTTGAAGGGATGTGAGAAATGTCCAACTGTTTTGTTGCTCCTACAGTTGTAGTCTACTTGCCAGTCCAGTACACTTTTTGTGCTACTTTGAAAGTTCTTTCAAACTTATTGCATATAAACTGGTTTCCAGGCATGTGATAAATGTCCAACTGTTTTGTTGCTGACCTACAGTAATTACACTGACCTAAAGGCTCCTGCAATGGTTAAGACTGTTTAACAGAAAGGTCTCGCTTGCAGAGTGTGGTATAAATTCTGAACTGTATTACTAACCATATAATAACAGGTCCAAATAATTCAGCTGTAGAGTAAGCTGGTCTATTATTTCACCTAGTGAGTTTAAAACTGAACAATCACACCGAAACAGTTGACATTACATATCTTTCAATAAACAATCTTGCGTGCATTGAAAAACATTTAATTGAGCCAAATCCTAAAAGAAGTAAATGAGTTCCAATCATGATTTGATTCCATTGTAAGTTTGCAAACTTTTTAGCAAATACACTTGTTGGTGTGTAGGTGAACACCCCAACAACAACTTGCCAGCATCAAGACCCCATTATAATTAACTTATATCTGAATTACAGTGGTCTTGACAATCTTGCACTAAAGGAGTAACCCCCTCCCCCAATAACAACAACAACAACAACAACAAAGAGGTGAGAAGATACAAGATATGAAGTGCTGCTGCAAAGAGCATGTTTATTTGCATTCTCTCCACAATATAATGTCCTTTTACACAAGGACATTCATCACCATGCAACATCAATAATGTCCTGTTGCCAATGCGTGTTTCCATGCTTTTTGCTCAGTCTTCCATGAAAACTTTTTCATGTTGATCTGAAAAAAAAACAAGCATATGACACAAATGTTGACATTAAATCAGTTTTGAAATTAATCAACAAGCAGCTCTTGGATCCAACCTTTGTACAAATGACAACACTTGAAAACAAAGGCAAGGAAGCATTTTTTTTATTCTGATTATCAAAGGAGGGTGTAAGGTGGTAAGATCTGAAACATGTTACATTTTGAAAGCATTTAGTACCACTATCATTTTGGACAAGGATTATGTTAACACTAAAAAAAAAGTTGATGATCCTGGGCTAAAAAGTGCACATTTTAACAGGAACTACCCTGCACCCAGCATTTCTGGGGCAAAGACAAAACCTAAAGGTAAAGCAGGGGTTATAAAAATTATTTTAATGAAAATTTAAATCAAGTTTGATTCCCAATGTGCCCGTGTCTATGACAAGCATCATTTTCCAAGTATTAGTGACTCTCTTGACTGCCAATTTTGGGCCAATAATATAGTAATTTTTGTCCATGACTATAATAACTGTAAGAACAGTATATTTTTATGTACTAAAAACAGATCAGAGTTAGCAATTGCATATCCAGATGAGCTTACAGGGGAGGTGCCCCAAGCAAAAAAGGGATGGGGTACAAAAATGTTTCAGAATGAAAATAAATATATTCCCTCGGGGTACACTACAGCAACAGATAAAGAATTGACTGACAACTAAAAACAAAACCAAAACAAAAATTTAAATATAAAACTAGAAATACCCCAAAAAGTTCTTGCTCATCAAGAAATATTTCTAACAAAGAGTGAAAAATCTACTTGCTTAAAATGTGTAATTTTCAAAAATTTACACTGAAATGTTGAAATGTTTCCATCTGGTTCTTGCTCGTCATATAAACAACAAACATCTTTATAACAGAGAGTGAAAAACCTTAAGACACATTAAAATAATCCACACGTTGAAAATTTATTGTCAACCTACACATTTTTTATCAGCATGAAATGATAGAAAAAGGGATTGTGGAAATTACAAAAGGCAAATAAAATATTGTAACTCTGCAAACCACGCCTACAGAAAGTCATGCATAGGCTTAATCTACATAAACGAACAATGAAAGTAAGCTTACATCTCGTAGTCATAACTTGTATTAAAATACTGGAATAAGATACCATCTGAACAACATCCATTATATTCGATATGGTACGAATTATTCACCCAAAACAGTCTACACGTATCAGGAAATTATCACTTCCCTGCCACCCGGTCCAAGCCAAGCCATATATCTACAGAAAGCCCAGAAATCGACATGAAACTTACACCAAGCAAAAACGTTCAAATCACTGACCTTTTCTGTGCCATTTTTCCTCGCGAGGCAGCATCTTCCGACGTCGACTGCAGAAAAATAAACCGACTGGCAGCATTTGTTGAACTGTCCCAGGATGCTAAATTGCCTACAGAATATGATCCACTTAATAACGAGGACAAATCTAGTTTCGATTTCTCGCAGACGTGAAAAAAAGCCATCTGGCTATCGCCATAACACGGCAGCCATCAGTCCTTCTTCTAATTCTTTTCTCGCGGACATTTTCGCTTCTGAACCAATTACATCGCTGGAAACCTGACACGTGATTTTTTGCGCAGCGCATGCGTACTACATTTTTCGCCAGTGAAGATCTTTCTGGATCCACACAAGCAATCCCACAAAGGGAAGGTATTTTCCAATAGCATTACTTTAAATACATTCAAAAACAAACGTTTTTGATTGTTAAACCGGAAAAAACACTTGCACAATCTTCAATGAACAAAATAAAATGATCGCTGTACAGGCGCCATTGCCGGGTTTCATATCGTGTTGTTATCAAGTTGTCAACTTGTCCGGAAATCCATACATTTCTTTGTAAAATTTTGGCATTTTTGAATGGTTGTAAGCCGTTCAAAATTAATCCGATTAACACCAAACTTCGTGATTTTGTAGAGTTCGATGTGCTCTTTCTGGCTATGTGTGTATTGTGTTGCCATTATCACAATTAAGGGATTCGTACCCAGTCTCACATGATATGAAACCCTGTAATGTTTGTTTTTCTTGAAGCTTTGTGCGCGCGCTAATTCACGTTAGCAGTACAAATCGTAGAGCGCGCATAAACTGTGTTCAGACCAGGGCAACCTTTTCCCGCCCTGGTTCAGACACCTTAAGGTCATTGCCCTGTATTGCATTGCGCATCCTTACTGCGCACGATTTGTTGCGTCATTAGCGCGCGCTCATAGCGCGCGCACGTCCAGGGAGTAATAGATTTCCTATGAGGCTAAGCTGACCAGTGAAAAGAAAAGTCATTTATTCTTAAACAAGCACGGTGACTTATCCTTTTTTCCACTTATTTTTGACCTACC
The DNA here is from genome assembly GCA_964030785.1 of Siderastrea siderea. Classification (NCBI taxonomy): domain Eukaryota; kingdom Metazoa; phylum Cnidaria; class Anthozoa; order Scleractinia; family Rhizangiidae; genus Siderastrea; species Siderastrea siderea. Next base: position 24,057,968 of record OZ034976.1, on the reverse strand, counting down.
ATCATCCTCTTTTTGTTCAAAGAGTTAGAAAAAAAAATCACGTTCGAAAAAAAGTTATTACTAGAAACGCGTTACTCACGGAGATGAAATCACGACCTCGAGAACATGCACGTAAGGAAGGCATTAAGTCAATTTCGTCTGAAGCTTCAAGCATCTGCCATAAGACTTCTAGTAAATTGTTCCTTGTTGTCGATATTTTACATCTAGTACGTCTTTTCAAGATTTACTTTAATCATGTGCTTCCTCTTCCTACAGAAAGTAGCGTAAATTGATCAAATAAACATGTGTTCGTTAGGCGAAATTGCAAGGAATTATGGGGTAACTTGAGACGATGTTCTCTCGTAAACGGACATGGCGACCTGTTCTTTTTACTTTGTATTACAACACACTGCACGATAGATAACAACTTGTGAAAGTTTGACAAAAATCTTATGTTAAATTTTATTTCGGGGGAATGACCTTAAGTTTAAGCAAAGCGAAATACAAAGTAGCTGGGCTAAGGAGTTGAAAATCTCTTTTATTTAACTTCTCACAGCCAAATGGCTTCGTTCAAAGAAAGATAGCTATTATTTGCTTTGCTAGGACCAACAGAATAATTCTGAACGAAAGCGTATGCCGTACACCACGTACAATGACAACAATTTAATCGATGGAATGTATAATTTCAAGGAGACCAATATCTCAAAGACTATCGAGTGAAGAACAGAAATATTTCAGTACTGAGGCTGAGTACTCACCGAAGCAAAATAGTATCGTATACGTATCCAGTTATAAAGCCTCTTCACTAAACACTCAAAGCAAACTTTACCGCAAATACAACCTCGCGCTTAGCACGAATATTTCTCTTCGCTATTCCAACGCTTTGCCAAAACTAATGCGCCGATCAATTCGAAACTTCAACATCCCCCCCGGGCATATCCCGGGCATTTGACTGTACATCGTGCCCGGGGAGGGGGGAATTTCAACGTTGCGTTGGAAGGGTGGGGAATTTGAACCAGATTTTTCTCTTGATCTGACGTAATACGCCCGTGATTTTTTTCGGTTTTTTTAGGGTTTGACGGATTTACAAGATAGAATTTGCCTTTGTTAGTAAATAACTCTTTCAAATGGGTCTTTATAAGAAGTTTGAAGGTGTCATTACGGCATATCTCTCTCTGAAAAGCGTGTTAAGTGTTTGATTGAAGACGAAGTTTGTCTTTCAGGAGAAGTAGTTTAGTACTAATTGGTGTGGCATTTGAACGGCTTTTTGGCCCCGAGGGGAAGGAATTTGAACAAGCCAATCTTCAAAAGTTCAAATGTCCGGGGGAGATGTTGAACTTTTGAATTGATCGGCGCATAAACAGTACCGTATAATCCAGCCGGCTCGCAACTTTCCGACTATGTCACACGAAAGGTCTTTTCCGTGCGAGAACAAATTTTGTATAATCTGTACAACCTCTAAATTTTTGGAAAAATATTGTTCCTCTTCAAAAATATAAAAAAAATTATTATCTTTTTAACGGCGTCCTTATTTTTGCATTTTAAACTCGGGCTGTTTTTTTTCCCGGAAGACTGAGACCTCCATTTTGAATGAGCCCGCGCCTGAGCCCGCAATCGTTACAGCAGGACATTGACTTCCGCAGTCGTTTTTCAACCCTGTTCCGCTACGGCTGGACGTAACCGACTGACATGCGTAGTGTCTCATTTTTTGAGAACTTCACTTCCGCCAGCCGTATTAGCGGCAGCCGTAGCGATTTGCTTAAGCTTCCTATTATATACTCAACACGGTCTTTTACAACGTAATACTAAGTTTGTTTACAGAAGGTAGCATTTTTCTTCTCCAAATGAGCAACAAATCGCTCCTTCTCTCCACCAACTATTTTTTTGGAAATTTACATTTAAAGTCTGCTAGGCTGACGACACAACCCCCAGCCCCCGGCCCAAGGCTCTTAGTTAGCGATTTCAGAATAAAATTTGACCTGAACCAAACAAAGGACAATAAGTTTTCATCATATAGAAAATCGCGTTTGCACATAAATGCCTCCCACGTTTAGTTTTTTTTTTTTTTTAACCTTTGCTGCAGTTAGACAATGACCAACTCAAACCAGAAAGCCAAGGAAAATGAGAGGTCATCGTGCTCTTGTCGGAGAAAACCCGTTGTGTTCACAGAAAAAACGTTGTGTTCGCAGAAGCTTTGGTCATATAAAGCGATATCGGCTTCACTGCTAGCAGCAAATAAAAAACAGTTGCGTCGAGAACTCTAGATAAGGACGATGTGTTAATTTCAACGCAAATTGGCCTATTTAGTACATTTTTGCAGCTATTATCTCTTTAGCTAGAATTAGCCTCACAGAAGGATACTTGTAATGCATACCCGCATTCCTAGAACAATTCCATTGCATTTGAGTAGAGATAGCAAAAATTGAAAACTTCTCACGTTCAGAATTTTTTGTTTTTTGATAAAATGGAGAGAATCAGTAAAGGGATCTGTTGAACCAAAAACTGGGCCACCCTGCTTTTACAGAGCTATCGACACTTATTCCGTCTCTAAACCAGTTGAAAGGAAGGGAGAATGGTTTGTGTTGAACACTTAGGGGCTGTTTACAGTGGAGGGAGGAAGATCCTAGCGCTAGGAAGATCCTAAAAGGCGGATCATCCTAGCGCCATATGTTTCCTGTATTCAGTTTACTTGCAAAATGTTGTACTTGGCCCTAGCGCAAGGATCTTTCTAGCGCTAGGATCTTCCTAGCTGAAAGTTAGGAAGATACTAGCACCATGTAAACTACCTTCGCTTGGAAGATCCTAGTACTACGGACAGAAAAACAAACATGGCGGCGAGTAGTATAGTATAATAGGAGTTCTGTAACAGCTTCATATTGGGAGCTCTCTTTCCAGATTTTAAACCGCTCACATATAAAAAACAATTTTTCATAATGGAGAGAGAGAAAAGTTTTATAACAGAGAGCTCTATTTCCGTTTTTACACCGATAATTCAAAAACCGGTTTTATAAAGGTGGAAAGAATGTTATTGAATCACTAAAAACCGTAATAATATATTTTGCAGATGTAACTGTCACAGAATTCCAAAAAAAAATTTCCAGTTAGAGATTTGTGTTTTGTTATTATACCAAAAGTGTTACAGAACCCAAAATGTCTGTTGCAAGATATTCGTCCGATGTTCTGCAATCAAACAACTGTCAGGTTACCGAAGCCATACAAAGCCTACCGCTTGAGCTACGTGAGATAATTCACAAACATTACCTCGCCATAAAACTGAGGCAGCGAGCGGCTCTGGGCTGGAACGAGGTGCATGAGGCTCTTAAAGAGGCGCCTTTCTGCGAAAAGAAAGAACGAATCGTAAATGTTTTATTTTGTAGGAAATGTGACACTTGCCGTAAGAATGGGCTCTGTTACACGTGTAAAAAAAATGGAGTTCATCACTATCTCGGCTATCCTGTATTTGACTTTTACGACTACGACGAAATCTTTCAGAAATACTGGTAAACAGAGGTTATCCACTTCGCCCCAATTTTTAAGAAATTGGTTGACTTCGGTGTGCTTTGTTTGTGAAGAATTTCAACCACCAATTAAAAAAAAAAAAAACGAAACATAATTGAATACGAATGAATTTTTTTTTTTATCTGATTAGATATTTGTGAGTCAAATTTGATGGCAACCGGATTCAACACCTGTCAAATAACGGAAGCAATTCAAAACCTACCACCAGAGTTACGTGAGATAATTTACAAACATTACCTCGCCATAAAACTGAAAGAGCGAGAGGTTTTGGGTTGGAACCTGGTTCACAATGAGCTTTTTAATACAACCTTTCTGTTCTGAAATGGAGCGGCTTGTGCATATTATAGTGTGTATAGCTTATATGCACTGCTGTCACGGAGGATGTTGTTACCCTTGTTATAAACAAGAAGAAATCTTACATGAAATAATTATTTCTGTTCCCGATATAATTGATTTAACCCTAATTAAGTTTTGTACTGATATATGGGAAGAGGACCACATTCCCTAAGTTGTGTTAACGGTGCGTGACTTCGTGGTTCGGTGAAACCCGCAGACAATTACGTAATTAATATTCTCGTTCAAACATTGAAGGGAAACCCCCGTAACAACTCAAGCTTGAAAAAACAGACAGGTTACATTAATTCATAATCAAAATATTCATTACCGTCAGCAGAAGTTTTGAGACCCATTTTGTAGACAAATTGATAATAAACATCTTCCATCAGGTCTTCTGTAAGTCGTTTAGGGGCCCACACACAAAACTCATCGCCATTTTTTGTTTCTAAAGTTAAAATAGCTGAATCCCCATATTTACCTTTTCTAACTTTAACTTTTTGAATTTTGTAAATAGCGTCTGAAATATCCCGCCATTTAAAAATTTCTTTTCTTTCAAAACTTTCCTCTGTTGGCCAGTCTTGTGAGATCGTATGTTGATCTGTGCTGATAGCCATAGTAAGGTATGTGTTGAAGATACATTTGTTTAATAGCGTGTACTTTTCTACTCGAGGTAAAATTTTGTGAAGCGCATGCGTAAAAACATCTTATTATTGTGACATTAAGGTGAAGGACAGAAAAAGAGTACCATAAGGAAGAGAAGAAGAAAAATGTGTTTTATATATATTGAAATTAATCAATATTAATTAGTTCACTCATTGGTAAAGCCTTAGGGGGGTGATGGTTGGCCACCATCTGAACTCTGTTTGAGGGCTTGCATGCGGTGAATTACGAGGTATAAGGGAACTCCTTCCAGTGGGAGAGTACCCTCGCGTGAGCCCGCTTCGGCCCTACTGGTGACAGGGGGGTGCTCAGAGATCCCTCGGGATTTCAACCTCGCTCCCAGAGGTAAAATGTGGAAATGACAACCGCCTTGTCAGCGGTTAAATCCTCGCTTCGGTGAGGTGAAAGTCCTAGCCGAGGCTAGGCAAGAACAGCCACGAGCACCCCCCGACTAGGGTTTTTACTCTTTTATGTGACCTGTCACGCAATGTCACGCGTGATTGTCACGTTTGCTGTCACACAATGTCACGCCTCTTGTCACATAAGGTCACGCGTGACTATCACACATTTTTCGTTGTTTATAAGAGTTTTATAAGGAAAAATCGATTATGGAACCACATCATAGCCTGAAATCGGGTATCCATCTTCATCACGAGTTGATAATTTTATTTTTTTCGAAGAACATTCATGATTTGGCGACATTATTTTTGAAACACACTCACGAGTAATGTATCGTATTTGTCTAAGATCAAGAGGAGTGAGAAGTTCAAGAAACCAATGACAAATAGTCACAAAAAGTGCAATCATTTTTTTTGCGTATATAATTATTTTAAAAATCTACAATTGAGCGAATTTTTTATCGTACTTTCTTTGAACAGAAAGCGGAATCTCCATACAATGATCAGTGATGAAATTATCTTTCATTTTCAAGCTATCAAGAAAGACCTTCTCGTCGAAATCTTCGCCTCGGAGGTAAAAGCGAATCTCGTCAAGGATTTTCTGGTATTCGATACGGGCCAAATTTGCTCGTTCCATTTTTTTATCGAATTTTTTAAGGCTTGCCACTGCTTTCAAAATTAGACCAACACCAGTTAAAGTTGCCATGACAGCAGGGTTCAGTGTTATTCCTCCGGCTATTGCGGCACTAATTATTAACTTGCCAGCTGAAAGATTACAAACAAAATTTTTTCTTCGAAAACCGCGGTGCAACTTTTCATATCCATAATGTTTCTTGTGGTAATGAGTATATAAATCTTTCAGAAGTTTAACCTTCTCTTCAGAAAGTGTTTGGTCGATATGGTTGAATTCGAAAATGTCCCGCATTGTGCTATATAATAAATATAAAAATATTTATGGCACTCTATATTTAATTAAAATTAAGAATTTTTCATATTCTGAGTGCCTAGAAATTAATTTAATTGAACAAAGACCATATCTTATTTCTAAATTAATATCTATTTTCTGTTTTCTAGTTGTTGTTTTTGAATGGAAACCTGCAACACCAATACTTTGATTTATTTCTAAAGAAATTGGTATAAAAGGACCTATATTTCTTCTATATAATACTGTTACATCTAATATTTCACTTTTATCTGGAAGGAGTAAATCATCATAACTATTTAATGTAAAAAACAAACTTTTTTTTGAATTTTGCAAATCTAAATACCCATATAAATAATAAATGAAATCATTTAAATTATGCCCGTTTAAAGACAAATCTGTTTGCATAACCATTTTCCCGTTTTCAATAACAAAAGCGGTGTCACAGACACTTGGGTCAACATTTGAAATTGTTTCTTTAACACCATAGACAATTAAATAACCAATTGTTATAAATGATGGATTACTGACTGTACCGTGTAGATCAAGATAAAGGTGTTGTGGGGGTGAGCTATCCCATCTGTGAAAGTGGATAACTGTTTTGGTGTACTTCTCGAATGTTTTGGTTGTTTCATCAGCAATTGAAATCGTTGTTCCTTGAGCTGTTACACTTATCATATTCATTTCCGGCGGAAACCATTCAACCACCATTGTGTAATATCCGACCGGAAGTTTATATAAGTTTAAACCGAGGCGTGACCGGTACTGGTTGGACGAGCCTTTTTCAAACAAGAGTTTAAGTTGGTAAGCTTTTTTATTAATTTGACGAGGAGAATTGGGAAAATCAACAATACCCAAAACCTCGATATTGTTTTCACTCGAAGATTCATCAGTGTCTTCCATCAAGTATCTGAAGGCGTCCCTTTTTTGACCTGAGTTATTGATCTGAGATTCACGAATTTTTTGAGTGACAAGATCTCTCAAATCTGATATTTCCTCTTGCACAAAATCAACATTAACTGCGGATTTAGAATCTCTGTAATCGGTTTGTAAATTAATAATTTTATTGTTATTTAAATTCAAGTTTCCAGTCATATTGTTAGTGCCATCAACTTTGAGAAACTTTTTTTGTGTCATGTCATCAATTCTGTTGTTAACAAACTCGACACATGCGGCGTCTCGTTGGTTTGATGGAAGATCAAGATTGATAATTGATTTATTTTTCATATCAATATCAGCTCCTTTATCCGGTGGCGCGATCTAAAGCGTTATGATCCACACCAATTTCGTCTGCAATTCGTTTGTTTTCTCTTGGAAGAAATCTGAAAATACAAAAATGGCTGCAGTTATCACGGATGTTTTTCGGCACCTGTAAAAAGTTTGAGTGAGGTAAATAACGCATCAGTTTTTGTGTCGCCCGTTGATAAAATAATTAATGATATCGTTTTGGTTTTTTTCGCAAACAAGATCATCAAAAATAACTATTTTTTGGTTGTCCGCCCGAAGTTCTTCGAGCGGAATGATTTCATCACCATGAGCCTCGATAATATCATAACCAACCTTGGGGTTGTATTTTTCAACAAATTCCTGCAAAAGAGACTGATATTTATTCTGGTGCAGGTTTTTTGAAAAGAGGTAAATTTTATCATACTCTAACAACTCATAAAGCATATGCAGTAATGTGTTTGTTTTACCAGAATTACTGGGTCCACAAATTAACATCCGAAAAAGATCTGCTGGCATACAAGGGTGACCTTGCTTGTAGTTACTCTCGGAAGAACCTGGGTCATAATTTGGAATCTTCATTTTTTTTTCGCTTCTATATATTTACGCTGGAAATATGTCAGTGAAAAAATGGCGTCAGTTGGCTGACGAAAAAACGGTGTTGGATCAGCAAACAGAAGAAATTCACCAAAAATTCAAAATGGATAAAATTAACAAAGAGTTTGGTCAGCTTTCAGGAGCTTTTTAAACCAATCACAAAAAGGCTTGATGAAAAGAGCAGCACCACTGTGGAAGAAGAGGAAGAAGAGGAGCAGGAAGTTCCTGATTACACAATGGATGAATTTGACGACATCAACCCGTTTGGTGATGAATTCAGACCGGATGCACCATCACCAGAACCATCACCACCACCAACACCACCACCATCACCACCACCACCTTATCAAGAATTTGATGGTGATGATTTACCACTACCACCCCCACCGCTGATGGAAAAAGCATCCACACGTAAAGAGTGGGGGATGCCGGGACCGGTTGAGCTAGAATATCCCAGTGAAGCAATCTTGTTGCAAAATATTAATCGGCTCATTACCATAAAAGGAAATGATCCCAACTTCAAAGTAGGAAAATCGAAATTAGGTTTGAAAGACAAAACCATTGCGGAACTCAAAAAAATGAGAGATGAGATCTATAAAAGAAGGGGAATCCAACCTCTTTCGAAACGGTTACAGGAGGGGAAACAGAGACTAAAGTCCACTCCAATACCCAAAAAAAGAGAAACAACCCAAACTCCTCTTGAAAAAGCTGTCACGAGCCGAGGACCTGCTTTTGAACTTTCTGACGATGAAGATGACTCTTATGAACAGGATTGGGAAATCGAAGGAAGTGGCTTCTATGATGATGAAGCTGAAAAATTGATCAACCAACTTAAAAGCAGGAAACAGCTCAATAAAACTAAAAAATCAGGTATTGTTTCTGCTTGATTCACTAGTTGACCTCGGCGCAATTAATAAAAATCAAAAGAAAAAATTTTTTTCTTTTATAAAATAATGGGTTTTGACATACTGCTTGACTCAAGCCTTGCAAAACAAGAAAGAGGTGGAGAACGGAATGTTTCACATGATTTCACAGTAAATTTTTATCCACCGATCGAATTGGATAAAGGAAACTATAAAGCAGCGTTGAACAGACTTATTACAATGAGTTACTCATGGAATAATATCGATTCTCGTTATGATAACAATAAAATTAGATGGAAGAAAAAACAGAACAAGCGTGGAAAACTTTAACTTTTCCGAATGGAATGTATGATTACAAAAGAATCAACACTTTTGTTCAACAACACACCGGTAGAGTAGATCCAGCAAACAAAGACAGTGATTACATTTTGACAATATACTTCGATATGTCAATTTATAGGGTTGTGACTTTGATACATAACGATTATGAGCTTGACTTGTCTCAAGGAAATTTTGGTGAATTGCTCGGTTATGGTAAAAGTACCTTGAGTGGGGATGTTGTCGGAAGGATAGTTCCAAATATCACAAGAGGTGTTGATTGGGTATATTTACATTGCGATCTTATCTCACGCAGAACAAACAATGTTCCAAGCGATGTGTTATACAGTTTCTCAACATCAGATCTTCAGGTTAGCTATCCATTTCGAAAAGAGCCACGTCGACTTGAGTGGCAGCCTGTTAATAAAAGTAATATAAATGCAATAAGAGTTTGGGTGACAGACGGAAGAAACAATATCCTGGATCTCAACGGGACAGACATTGCAATAAGTTTAATGATTGAAAAAGATTAAAGTTTTTTTTGTTGGTATAATATACAATCATGTATCATCCAAGCGAGTGGGCAAGATACTTTGATGAAAAAACCGGGAGTTATCGATATAAACACAAAGGGTCGGGTGTGATCCGTGACACCTTCATGACAATTGGTAAAGTACTCAAAAACAATGTAAAGAATGTTGCAAAAAAAACTGCTGAAAAAGCCACAAAAACAATCGCTGAAAAGGCGGGTCAGAAAGTTGGTGAATTTACTGTTGAAAAAGGTTCAAAACAAATACGAAAATTACTGCAAGAGAGAAAAAAACAAAAATTACTGCAAGACAGAAAAAAACAAAAACCGTTGTCACAAGGCGCAAAAAAGAAACTTGCAAATATTTTACAAAACCCCACACCAAAAAAATCAGACGCTCTTGTGAAATTAAATCAAATTTTGGCAAATGAAATTTAATAAAAAAAATTTTTTTCTATAAATATAATAAGCACTTGCAACATGTTCAGAAGTAAACCATACCTCGAAGAGACAAAATACGTTCAAATTAATTTAAACACCCCACTCACCTTCCCTGGAAATAACCAATTTCAAACAAAGACGGGCTACGAATTTACTGTAAGAGACCAAGACAATTTTTATGACTGGTACAACGCTTATTTTCGAGTTCATTTCAAGTTTGAAGCAAAAGCAAACGGAGGTAACGTTGCTGCTGACACCCAATCAGCTCCAATCAACGGTTCTTTCTCATTTATCAAAAGTTTGAAAGTAATTTCATCAGGGAAAAAATTGTACGAGGCAAACGATATTCACAAAGGTATTTTCATCAAAAATCTGCTTGATTTTTCAGACGATTACTCAAGAAGCGTGGCAAAAAACCAATTTTGGTATCTTGACTCTGACGCAACCACAGACACTGATGGCAATGCGACAAACGCCGGAATGCGAAAAAGAGCGCTTCTATCACAGGGAGGTTTAATGGTTCAGACTATTATCCCCTTAATCAGATACTCTTTCTTCGAAGGTCTTTCCGATAAATTGCTACCACCAATGCAACTTACTTTTGAAATTGAACTGCAAAAAGACCAAGAAATGATTTTCCAAAACAATGACACAGATCTAAGAAGAATTGTTGTTCGTAAATTTGAGTTGTGGGCCCCACAATTACATTTCACTGGTCAAGGACAAAAACTGGTCAATGAAAATTTCTTGAAACCAAACCAATGGAAATACCTGAATGAAACTTTGCATAGCAGCAGCGCCCGAAGGGATGCGAATGGTATGTGGTTAATTACACCGGGGGTAAAAAATCCCAAGCATGTTTTTGTTTTCATTCAACAAAGTCGGAAAAAAGATGATTACAAGTTCAACCCTTACATCTTTGACACATTTGATATCGATGGTGATGACTCAGCAAGATTGGACACTTGCCGCCTTCATTACGGTACAAAATTTTACCCTGAGCTTGATTACGACCATGATTTTACAATAAGAATTTTGAATGATTTGATAAATTTCCGATACAGAAAAAACGACTACAATACCGGAGTTCAGCTGCAGCTTGCTAATTTTAAGAAGTTATACCCAATTATCTATTTTGATCTACGAAACACTGAAGAAAGTGTGACAGGCGACCCGAAAAAGCTCGAATTCCATTACAGACTTAATGAAGCCGCTAACGCACAAGATTATATAATCTACGCTTTGGTTTTGAATGAAGAAGAATTCGTGCTGAAGCAAATTGGTAATGAGCTTGTCGCCGGTTTGTAAATGAAAAATTCAAAAAAAAATTCTGAATATAATATACAAACAATGAGCACAACTTATCATCCATTCAAAATTGCACTGACTGATGGTCAGAAAAAGAAACTTCAAAAAGCTTACGCAACAAAGACCCCTGTTGGTCTGAAAGTCAAACCAGACCAAATTGGGCGTGGTGACGAACTTCTTCTCACTGAAACTCAAATCAAGCGATTGAAAAAAAGATCGGCGGCAGGGAAAGGAATGGTAATAAAATTTAGCCAGACACAGCTTCAGAACACTGCGCAGCGTGGTGGAAATTTGTTTTCTGCTATGTTATGTTTGGCAAAACCTTTGATAAAGCCAGCTCTTGGAGCATTAGCAAGTGCAGGTTTGAGTTTTGGCGCTGAAAAGGTGCTGAAAAAGATATTTGATAATGGTTTTGGACCGAAGGAAATTGAGCTTTATAAACTTGTCCAGCGAATGACTCCTGCTCAGAAAACGGCGGCAAAACAATATCTTGTTGGAAAAGGTTTGGTGAAAGGAGGCGGCGCACAATACGGCGGTTTCCTTGGTATGTTGGCGTCTATCGGAGTGCCTTAAGCCATTGATTTAGTCAGAAAAATAATTGGAAAAGGTATGCAAACGCAACCACCACCGCCACCACCACGAACAAGACGATCACCAGGAATACCAAAAGGTGGAGGGACGCAAATTCAACCTCCACCTTTTTATGGAACTTGGGAGGATTATTATCGTTTAAAAAAAAACTGAAATTTGAAGATAAACCTCTTTCCAACATTGACCTGAGAAAATGGTGCAACTTTTTACGAATACCCATCAAAGGCATTTTTAGCAGAAACGAAAAAAAACCCTTGTTTCATTCTCCATGTATTATCAACTTGGATGATTTCGGAAGTTTGGGAACTCACTGGGTATGTTGTTGGTCAAAAGGAAAAGGTCTTTACGAGTATTTCGATTCATTTGGGCTTCCACCACCTTTGGAATGGGAACAAGAGATGTCAATGCATGGGATGAAACATTTTTTCAGAAATGACAACCAAATTCAATGGGAACAAAGTGTGAGATGTGGTTACTACTGCCTTCTCTTTTTAAACGAAAGAAATAAAGGCACAAGTTTTGCCGATATTTTGGAAATGTTCTCCAACGATTTACTTCAAAATGAGGAAATTGTGAAAAATTATTTTTCATAACTATATAAAAATGGAAAAAGTGTACTGTGTGAAAGAAGAAAGGCACACACCAAATGTACCTGGGAGTGAAAAAGTTGTTACAACAAAAAAAAGAAATAGAAGAGTCTTGTTAGTAAAATGCGCAAGTTGTGGAAAAATGAAATCCGCTGGTTTCTTGCCGGGAAACTGAGTGAGCCCTCCCTTGCGGAGGGCAGTGGTATTGATATACATGCAGCAATTGGAAAATTTCCGAAACCAAAAAAAGGTTGGACATTACCAGGACATAATTACACAGGGCCATACAATCCTCTTGAAAAACAGGTTAAATTCAATCCAGAAACGGGTGAAATTCTTGAAATATATCAACAACCCACAGGTGCTACAGATGCGATTGCAATGCAACACGATGTTGATTATGATGTTTGTTCCAACCGTGAAAAAAAGTATGGTGAAAGTCTCTTGACGCAGTTCCTTACAAACAGAGGCAGTGGGGCCATGCGGCTGCAAGAAATGCAATCAATGCTAAACAAAAGTTAGGGTTGGGTTTAAAAAAACAAAAAGGGACTGGTGTTTTGGACAAACCGTTGGATGCAATAAAATTTGCTGAAACTTTGACAAAAAAAAAATGATTCCTTCCACAAAACATGTATTCGATCGGTATTGGTCAGGTGATATTGCAAAAAATGCCTTCATGGGTCCAACTGGTGTCACAAGCAAGAAATTTTGGACTCATCCAAAAAAGGGTACTGTCATGCGTTTAATAAAAAATCCAAAAACAGGCAAATATGAAAATGTTTATGAAGAACCTTGATTGGCTTTCAACCACCATCTATCAAACTCCTGTTTTGCAATCCAAATTCTTTCTAAGTCTTTTGGAAGGTGGTGACAATAAATACTTTTCAAGATTTCTTTTTTGTTGGGCCAGCGCTCAGAAGGCACCCTTTCAAAATAATTGTACAGAAAACAGGTGTAGTTCACTGATTTGCTGGTTACAGCCTTAAATTGAGCAATAACGTTACCAAGAAAATCTACCTCTTTGGAAGAAAACATTTGGTGAATGTTACATTTCCGTAAAGCTTTTTTTAAATAATCATTATTTTGTGGAACAGCAGTGAAACTTGTTCTCCAATTTTCTTCTTCTTCAAAATATTCATAATTATCACATTCAATTACTCTACCACATTTTTTGCATGCACGACAGAACTCATTCACCACATAAATTAATTGCTCATCGCATGAAGGACAACGATCAATCTTTTTTGATAACAGGTTTATTTCATTTTTTTTTTGCAACATTTCTTTTATCATTTTCGGCGAAATTTTCTCACCTTGCAAACAACCAAACGGATCGTCCATTTTTTTATTGTGTATAGTATACAATGAGCTCACGTGTTTTTAATAAGTTGTCAAAAATTTATTACAGCCCGCAAGGGTATTGGAAAGGTTTTGCAGCAATTAAGAAATTAGCCCAGGCAGCGAAAGTTTCGGAAAATGTGGCTCAAAACTGGTTTATAAAGCAAGCTCTTTGGCAGGTTTATTTACCAGCCCCACGTTACATTCCAAGACCGAAATTTGACGTTCCTGTTCCAAACAAAGTTCACCAAGCCGATCTTCTGTATCTCCCACACGATCGCCCACCACGCTCCCGTAAAACTTTTAAATATGCTCTCACAGTTGTAGATGCGGCCTCTCGATACAAAGAGGCCGAACCGTTGACCACAAAAGAGGCAAAAGAAGTTGCAGCTGCTCTGGAACGGATTTATAGTCGTGGTCCTTTGAAGTGGCCGAAACTGCTTCAGGTCGATCCTGGTCGTGAGTTTATGGGTGCTGTGAATCAACTGCTTTCAAAACATAATGTCGAAGTTCGACGTGGTCGTGTGGATATTCACCGTGATCAAGCAATTGTTGAAAGATTCAACCGCACCCTTGCTGAACGGCTGTTTGGACACCAGTATGGGGTTGAAATAAGCCTCCCTGAGGGTCAGCGGTTCACTGCGTGGGTGACCCGACTGCCAGCTGTTATTTCAGCTTTGAATAAAGAAGTCACTCGACTGATTGGTCAAAAACCTGTTGATGCCATCAAAAAGAAAACTGTTCCATCCAAAAACACCTTATTTGAGACCCGTTGGTGTGAACGAAAAAAAGCTCCCCTCCGGTTTAAGTGTTCGCTATCTCTATCAACCCGGTGAACTTGAAGGTGGTCGACGAGGAGCTACCGACCCAATCTGGTCTTTGAATGTTTACGAGATTGAAAAGATTATGATAAAACCAGACGCACCAGTTATCTATTATTTGTTCGACGGTCCAAAACGCTGGTTTGTCCCTCCAAACATAGAGTTACCACCCAAGCAACTTTAATTCTTCTTCGGCTGCAGCAATTGCAGCAATTTCAGCATCTGTAAATTTGAATGCAGGTTCATAACCATAAGCTTTTGTATGAATACCATCTTCTTCTATCCATCGCTTTGAATCAAATGAGGAAAGCGATTTTTTGTTTACATACATACCATAGATCTCATGTCCCTCGCTTCGAAGAATGTTCATTCCATGCCATAACTGCTTCTTACCAAAAAGCGTTTCCTTGTACTGTTCATGCATTATTTGTTTCTTAACGACACATTTTTTCACACCCTTCGCTTTTTTTATATTTTTTTTATCACCTTTCAGTATCGAGTACATTTTCGATCTCAGACAGACACACTCTGCTATGGAGGTTCCATTGCATTCGTCTTTCATTTTGCCCAAGACCTTTTTATTGACATTTGAGTAAAGTGGATGCTCCTTCGGGTAATCACTCGTATCATATAGATTTTTGTTTGTTTCGATGTCTTTGTAAATATCATCCGTTTCAATCTCAAGCAGAAGGCTGTCGGTGTCTGTGTACAAAAGTTCGCACTTGGGGCCATATTTTTTTTTCAGCTCGTTGTAGAAAAAATCGTACATGAGGATCTTGCTGTTGTCAAGGATCGTCATACCAGTGTAGACCGGTTTGTTCAGAAGCAGCTTGCTTTTGCGCATGTCGATTCCAAATAAGTCGTTTGAAAACATAACATGCCTTGAGTAAAAAGGACTTGCAACCAATTTCCTTATTTTGTCTTTCTCATTACCTCTCGCTAATTTTATTTCAACACGGTTACGCAGGTTTTCCATGGTTTTTCCAAAAACTGAGTTATTCATTAACTTGTAAAAATTCTTTTCAAAGTCACTCTGCGTTTTTTCTAAATTCTGTATTCATCCGGATATACGGCTCCATCCAGCATTCTTGTTCGAACTCCAACACCTTGTTCACGCGCTTCAGTTTCATTCCTTGCTTCAGATAAAACTGCAAGTTTCGGTAATGCACCACATAGTTGTTTTTGTTATGAAGAGTCAACAACAACTTGTTGCATTTTGGTGTTTTCAGATCCAAGTCTTTTATTAAACTGTGTTGGTATTCTGACATCCATTCATTTTTAACCTGTTTTTTCTCAGGGGCGAGGGGAAAGCTGTTGTGTTCTTCATGCAGTTCTTTTGGGTATTCAAGATCCACATCAAGAATCCATCCATTCTTTGCGTTTTCTTTTTTTCTTAATGATTTCTTCCTCAGTGGGCATAACACGTTCCCATTTAAAATCTCTTTTCGGGAGTGGCTTGCTCATTGCCCATCCATAAAGATTATTTGCGTCAAGATACATAATGTATTTGTTTGGTCTGCTTGGGTCATAGTCAGGTACATACGGGTTGTTTGCCTTTGCGTGTCTCTTGCTTACCATGGAGATTCCACCCCGCATTCCCCTTTCCATAAATAGATACATATCAATGTCTGTGAACAACTCAAGCTCGACCCCCGTCTTTTTCAATAAAGCGTCCCAGGATAATCCTGGTGATGTGTAATAATGAGCTGGATCTAACCCATACTGCTCTTGGCATAAATTTCGGAAGTTCTCAAAAACATCTGCCAACAGGGCAAATTCTGTTTTCACGTAAAGATCGTGATAATCGCCCAGCGTTTTACATTCAAAAACATCCCAAACAGTCTTCGCGTGCGCATACTCTTCGTCTGTTATGTGCTCGTCGTTCAGCTTGCTGTAAAACTTCTCTTTGTCCGGAAGCTTTGTCTCGCTAAATCTCTCCCATGAATCCATGTACTCATAAGGATATATCCCTTTTTTGTAAAGCAGGTCGCTTCCTTTTGAAATGGTTGATGTTATTTTCAATGACTCCTTTGGTGTTGCGCTTACAAGTGAATTAAGACTTCCTTGCAAAAAGTTAAAGCTGTCAATGAAACGCAGACCTCCGACTTTTAATGTGATATATTTCTGGAATGCATTCAACATCTTTATCAAGTTTCGACATCTCTTGCATTAAATGGTGCGCGTCGTAGCCTTTTAGATTGTGAAATACAATAGGTATGAAAGTTTTTTTTGGATTAATGTACAGTTTTTCTTTGCAATTTCTATGCACCGCAAAACAATACCTTCCAGTTATACGACAATGGTATTTCGCTGCGTCTCTGTAATTTTTTTGAAGTAATGGTTTATCACAGAAAATACAATTTTTCTGTTGTTTTGCTTCCAACTGGTCTTTCTTTTTTGTTAATTTTTGTATCTTAATAATCCCCTGGAACTCTTCCTTTTCTTTGTTAAAACATTTTTTATGCCCTTGGCCCTTATAGCTGAATTTTTCTCCATCTTCACCATTTCCTATGCTCCAAACCGGCAAAGAGTCTAAGAATTCATCTTTTATCAAACTTTTATTACAAATGTGGCAATCTGTTGCTTTATTGTGCTTTTCCCAGTCTTCATCCGTCATCACAATTGGTTTTGGTGCTGCCAAACTCTCTCTTATTTTCACCTCTTCCTTCAGAATGGCATTAAAAAACGTTCCCACCGCGTTTTTACCCCTGTAAACTTTTAGTCCTGAAACTTCACCGTCACTTCTCACAACCGTGTAAGAATAACCACTTGCCTTGTGATGTTCTGTTTTCATGGTATAACTTTTTTTCTTGCTCTCTGGCCCAAGCTCACAAAGAGAAATCTTTTTTGGTAAAGCCTCTAAGTCAGCGTATATAACATAAGGCACTTTCATTTGTTTGTTATAATTTTGAAATGAAACTATTTTTTCCTCATCTTTTGGCATTTCAATCCTTGTCGGTTTTCCTTTTAAGCCATTGCAATATTTTTCATGATCAACCAACAAGTCCTCTCTTGAAAAACCATTCATGCACAACATGCAGTAGTGTTTTGTGTTGTGGGATTTGCTCTGATCGTAAAGCAAAGCGGTCACCCGTTTTACATAACAATAATGCTGTTTTTCACCCGACTCAATCAACATCAGTTCTATCCGCGGCACGCTTTTTTCTTTTTCACTTATCCTATGCATAATTACACAATCATTTTCATTTTCCCAGCCAAATACGTTTATTGCGAGGTTTTCGTTTTGCGCCTCAAGCTTGTCAATTTGTTTTAGTGGTGTTGGGAAAGTAATGCCACTCCAATTAATACCATCGTTAACTGGGTAAGAACTTGGTCTGTTTGGATTTTTTCCTTTCGGTGGGGGAAACAATGCTGATCTTATTGCCCACTTCAAACACTCGTTGTCCTTATTTTCCACGTTTAGTACTGCTTTTTTGTTTTTTAACTTTGTTGGAATTGGTAAATATGTTCCTCCACGCAGTGGCTGAAAACGTGCGACATTCGCATACACAAGCTCTATTTTATCAACTTCCCATCCTGACCCTTCCGCTACCCATGCCTCGATTTTTCCATTTATAATTTCAAAAATGCTATCGAAATATTCTTTTATCTTTTTTTCATCGTCGTGTGCGTAAAAAAGCTGTGGCTCATTTTCTCGAAAATATTGATCCATGTATCGAGTCTCTTCTTCTTCTTCTTCTTCCTTTTTAAAATTAATTTTCACCTCAAGACTTACTTTTATATTTTTTAACTCTTTTAGTTCTCTTTTTATTAAATCTGTAAAACTTTCTTTTATTTCTCTTGCAAACCCAAAAAGATCTTTATTGTAGGGGTTTGTTTCCGATACAACCATTTTCCAAACACGAAGCCACTTATTAATAATATTATTGTTGGTTGATACGTAAAACTCATCCTCAATTTCAACAAGCGGTTTTAATGGACGAGGTAAAAACTTTTTTCCCCGTATTTCACCATAAAACATGTTCAAAACATCATTTTGGTTACTTGCAACAGACATTTTGGGTTCTGTAACACTTTTGGTATAATAACAAAACACAAATCTCTAAATGGAAATTTTTTTTGGAATTCTGTGACAGTTACATCTGCAAAATATATTATTACGGTTTTTTAGTGATTCAATAACATTCTTTCCACCTTTATAAAACCGGTTTTTGAATTATCGGTGTAAAAACGGAAATAGAGCTCTCTGTTATAAAACTTTTCTCTCTCTCCATTATGAAAAATTGTTTTTTATATGTGAGCGGTTTAAAATCTGGAAAGAGAGCTCCCAATATGAAGCTGTTACAGAACTCCTATTATACTATACTACTCGGCGGCCGGGCGTTCAGCTACCAAAGGCCAAGAGTTTTGTTTAATTTCCAGCAACCACACCGACCGAAATTTCTGCATGTAAACCGAACGAAAATTTGTTTCACCATCTAGGATCTTCCTCCCTCCATGTAAACAGCCCCTTACGGTTACTTACGGTTACGTACGTTAGGAGCTTCAGGGCAACGGTGATCGCAGGGCCTCCTGGGCAAACGTCTTCTTCATAAACAGTGATGGCGTCACAAGTAGTCCCGTCAAGATCGGTTTCGGCCAGTGTTGGAGATAGATAGACGGGGTTTTATTGTCACTTTGCAGAATAAACTGGATTGCAATTGCACAACTTTACAAAACACTTACTTCTATAAACTATCCTAAGCTGAAAATATAATACATTACGAATAACTACGTTGTAATTTGAAAATCTAAAATGCAATCATGAATACATTGCCACAAAGCTATTCTTGTTGATAAGTGTCCGCAAATGTCTTACACCAACAGGGATTAACTGTCTCATGGCCTTCTCAGTCGTCAACTGCTTTCGAAGGCAGCTAACGATGGTGTGTTCAAGCTTCCATTCTTCTTTTGTTAGTCTTGACCTCTTTTGTTAGTTTTGTTAGCAGCGGCCCCAAGTGTCCCCCAAGTATCTTATTGAATGTTCATAAGGTATGAGCTGGTGCACCGGTTAGCCAGCCTAGTACCCAGGCGCTCTCTTCCCGCTCACTCGACTTGGCGCAAAGTGCCAACGATGTCACCGAATTGCATCGCGAAATTTCGCGCCAAGTCGAGTGAGCAGGGAAGGGAACGCCTGGGTACTAGGCTGGTGGTTAGCGTGTTGGACGTCAGATCTGAAGGTTGGTGGTTCGAGTCCTGCTCTCAGCCACCGCCTTGTTTCCTGAGGCAAGGAAACCTTACTCTACACTGCTCTTCTCCACCCAGGTGTGTAAATGGGTACCGGTGACTCACTGCTGGGGGTAGCCCTACGAAAGACTAGCATGCCATCCAAATGGGGGGGGGGGGGGAATACTCTCAGTTACTTCATCTAACAGAAAGCGGATTAAGCTTCGGCAGCGTGGGTCCCTGTGGCTTGCGTGCGACTGTACCTTTTGACAGCATTGTAAAGTCAACGTGGTGCCCGAAAATCAGAGTTAACCTTAATGTCAGAGGTTAACATTTACGACGTCTCTATGAATAGCTCTGCTAAGCGGTTTAATGTTGTTTCGAGCCGTCCCTTTCATCTCATATCCATTGCAGCGGCAGGAGGCAAAGATATATGATCTGCAACTTTCAAGTAGGACTTGCAGTGTTTTGACAACGGAAGCTTGGCCGACTGGAACAGTATAGGCAGCCATATGAGAAACAGTTCTTTTTTTCCCACTTCTCAATTATATAAATCATAGGCAAGGTACATCTTTCACTGAATTATTGCGCTTTTCATTTAATTTAAAATGGAGGAGTTTCACTGATTCTTGAAAGCACATTGTTACTAGTGGGTACTTACTAGGATTCTTAGTTTTGTAGTTGCTTTTTCGTCTTTTTTTTTTGGTAGGGTAGTTTTTAACTAGGGTGTTTCATGGCTCTTTCCTTCAACAAAAGTACGGTACTGAGTATGGCAGTTGTTCCTTAGAAGGTGTGCAAATACATATCAGCTGCATGCTTTCGCGTTTCTTTAATTTTAGGTACCTCGGGGATCCAAATCGCCTTTTCTTTTTACGCTAACCCGCGAGCAGGCTTTCCCAAGTGGCAACTGAATTGCTACGAGGGCACGTATAGCTGAGGACGTAAAGGGAGGAGCGTTGCACCAGTGTACAGGCCCATCAGAAACGCAAACTGCGCACCCAAGTGCTTCGACGGTTACCTTGGAAAACGACTCCAAGAAAGCACATGAAGAGGATGCAAAATAGAGGGAATCTAAGGAATTGGAGGAGAAATAAGGAAAGGAGGCGGGCTTAATAATCCTGCACACGAGTTTAAAAGAAGATCAGTCTTGAAATAGGGTAACTCCTTAGGTACAAATCGAAAGGATAATGAATGCTACGCCGCTCAAGCTAGGACAGCAGTTCGCTCTATCAAACAAAAACTTACATCAACGAACTAGATGTACAATGATGATACAACTGAGTGGTTGTATGCCCATTCATTTTTTTTTTTACGTTTTTTGTGACCAGGCGTTGCAGTCCGCTCAGCACAATCTAGACTTGCCCACAAGTCGAGCTCAGAGGTTTTTTTTTAATGGAAGCGCGAAACCCCAAAAAACCGAGCGCGAGGGAGCGAAGGACGTTTGAGAAAGTCTAAGCACAATCTGGACGCCCGAAATAGCCTGCGGTCCCTCCTTCGCACAGGAACAGTCCCCGCAGCAGTCAACTCGCGTTGGCATTTTATTCTCGCTCGACTATTCCTGAACAGAAACCAGGGAGGTATCGTTCGTAAGTCTGTAGACAGCTTCGATCTCGATCAAGAACAAAATGCTTCCTATAGACTTGCCCACAAGTCGAGCTCAGACGTTTTTTTTTTTTATGGAAGCGCGAAACCCCAAAAAACCGAGCGCGAGGGAGCGGGAGCTCGACTTGTTTCTCTTGCAGGAAATCGCATCAAGTGACGTCATTTTGGCTGGAACTATTTTTGGTACCGTGTCAGTCGTGTGTCTTGTGGGCGGATCTGTCAAACACTTTTCGCGTAACGGAAAGTTTAGTAGGTATTCCCACCAAAACGTTTGTTCATGTTGCTGTTGCCGAAAATATTTGGCAACAATGCAGTGAATTAGTCGACAACCTTGCGCTAATGAGAAGATTCTTGACAGGTTCGCAGAAGACGAAGACTTCTCAAAATTTGAAACTTCTTCTCGGACGTGTGTTGGCAGCGCAAGCGGAGAATCGCTTCTAGATTATATTTGCCGAAACTGCTCGGATCGAAACCGAACCCCCGCAAAGAGGGTTTTTAAGTTGAGGGAAATTTTGTCAGAGACAAGAGAAAAGCTTGGTTCTACGTGTGTGAAGCGTCTGACTAAACTGTCAGACGAAAAACAAATCGACGGCCCGACCCGAAAAAGTGTGAACATCGAAGCGACGAGCTTTATTTACTCCACGGCGATTCCAACAAAATCTATCGAAATTGTAAATAAATGTTAGGATGATCAGAGCAAACTTATTTTAAATACGACAAATTTAGCCTTGCCCACAGGTCGAGGTCAGGAATTTTTTTTTCAAAGCGCGAGAGCGTGAAGCGCCATCGGAAATGAGAAGTGAACAAATTTTTCAACTTCAAGCGACAAACTACGTATCATGTAGATTTTTGCTAAGCTGAGTTCTACGCTTCTAATCTCACTCTAGTGTTTTTTTTTGTTTGTTTGTTTTTTTCGCTCCTGAAAGTTTAGGTTTTGGGTTTGCGAAAACTAAAATATCCTTAAACTTTTTATATGAGCTTAAGCATAAGCTAAGATTTAAAATTACCGGCGAGTTGAATATTGTTTTCTACGGATTTGTGCGAAAAATCTAACTCGACTTGAGACAAGTCGCAAATGATTTTCTTTTAAGCATAACTAAAACAATAAAGACTTGATTCCTATAGTCACTATACTCGGCTTTGGAGTTGAATTCAGGCCATGTATAATAGACCGTGAACACGGAGCGATCAAAAGAAGTCTCTCGACAAAGTTTGATCAAAACAGCTCAGTCACGTACTCACGTTTCATGTGGCGTGAGCAAGTTTGATTGACGGCGCGTCAGTAAGACTGTTTCTGATTGGATAAGATCCACAGGAGGAAAATTGGCGCGCTGCAAGTGATAAAAGTCCTTTGCGTGCGGGCCTACCACCGGAAAGGAAATCAGAAGCGAAGGACGTTTGAGAAAGTCTAGTAGGCTTCCTAGTGCGGGAATAGGGGTGTTTTTTAGACCATATCATAGCACTGTTTTGTAGTTAGGTGTCCCCAATTAGCGTATTTATTCTCTGTACGCTAGATGTTATGACACGAGTTCTCACTTACTTACTCGCTGCTGAATATAGGTTTCGTACATCAAATACCGCAGAAAATTGCCCGAGATCCGCGAAAATTTGATCCTGGAGGTTACGTCCGAAATCCATTTGTTCCCGCGCAAACTTCATGCCACACGGCGGGCTATGGCAAGCCAAATGTAGCAATATTCAATATCACCATATTCATTTAATTTAATCCTTGTATTCATTTAGTTTTTCTATATTCATTCAATTCAATCCTCCAAAATTCATTCAATTTAATTTACCAAACTATCCATTCAATTCAGTTCTTCTAACTTATTCAGTTTTAGTCATCCTTATTTATTCAATTCAATCTACCAACATATTTTCAATCGGTTCATATTCATTCAATTCAATCCGTGCGTATTCATTCAATGTTCGCACTCATTTATTCAATTTTGGGGTCTGGGACGAGCGATCAAATTCGCGGGGTACTGGACATAACTCTAACAAATATGGCGGAAGAAGTGGAATCAGATGATTCAGGGATCAAAGCTTTCTTTGAGCATGTTTTAAACAGGACAGAGGAAATTCTCAGTCAAAGCTCAACTGCTAGCAATGAGCGCCATGCCGAAGTCTTAACCCATGTAGATCTCCTGGAGAGAACGGTAAGATTAACCGGTCAGTTGGCAGGGATAGTCACGGAAGAAACTGATTTGAAACTGTTGGACGATCTAAGACTGGTGTTTTCCGAATTACTTGAGAAGTTTCTCCAACATTTTGGAAACTGTGCATCAAGAACATCTCGAGTTACTTCTGTTCCTTGTCAAATGGTTGAGAAGGGAGGTCCAGGTAGACCATCGGTTCATATTCCGCCAGAAGTACTTGAGGAGTTGAGAGGGGTCGGCTTCACGTGGCAAAAAATTGCTAGCATATTTAGAGTATCTCGCTGGACCATTATGCGTCGAGTTCGTTTATTTGAACTGGAACATTTATCTCTGTTCAGTAGCATCACCAATGAAGAAATAGACGATATAATTCGTGATTACATTTCACGTCATGGGTCAACCACGGGCGAACCTTACCTACGAGGATACTTAAGAGCAATGGGATACACAGTTCAGAGAAGAAGGATCAGAGAAAGCCTGAACAGGGTTGATCCAAGGAACACAGCCTTGAGATGGGGTGCTTTAGTTTCTCGCAGAGTGTACTTTGTCCCTTGGCCAAACTCGTTGTGGCACTTAGATGGCCATCACTCATTGATTCGTTGGGGATTTATAATACACGGATGCATCGATGGTTATTCAAGAAGAATAACTTTCCTTCATTGCAGCACAAATAATCTTGCCTCGACAGTTCTCAACCTCTTTGAAAGTGCTGTAGAACGAGATGGTGACCTGTGGCCTTCCCGTATTAGAGTGGACTATGGGGTGGAGAACACCTCGGTATGTGATGCAATGGTAGCAGTTCGTGGGGAGGGTCGGGGTAGTTTTATAGCTGGTTCATCAACAAGAAACCAGAGAATCGAAAGGCTGTGGAGGGATGTTTTCAGGTGCATTTGTCATGTGTTTTATTACACGTTTTATGCAATGGAACAAACTGGACTTTTAGATGTGGAAAACCGCATTCACATGTTTACCTTACAGCACGTCTATTTAGCAAGAATAAATAGTGCTTTATCTGAATGGATGATCTGTTTCAATGACCATCCTGTCCAAACAGAACACAATTGGTCCCCGAATCAGATGTGGTTGAATGGTATGATGAATCCAAACAATCCCCTTGCTAATGGCAATACTGATGATGACCCTGAAGACCTAACGTTTTATGGAGAAGATCCTGAAGGACCATTGCCTCTGGAAGAATCCAACAACAATGTTGAGGTATTTCCTGCTCAGCTGTCCAATGTCAACACTGATGAACTGACAGCTGATTTAACAAATGCTGTTGATTCTTTGCAAGAGTCTTCTTGTTTTGGTATAGACATTTATGCTCAAGCTCTTGAAATTGTCGTGCAGAAATTAGAGCAATATAACTCAAGGAGGGAGTAAAGGAAAGAGGCTGGGATGTCAGTAGAAATTTGAGAGGGCTGGAACAACCAAAAAAAATTATCAGAAATTATTGAATATTATGTTTTTTTTAAAGTTTTAAGTTATTTATTAACTATGAGTGTGAGCGTTTCATCTGAAGCAGGGGGGAGTACTTGACTCATGTTTGTTATAGGGGTGCCACTGGGAGTTTGAACCCCAGACCCTGTTTAGGACCAAAAAAAAAAAAAGAATTTAAAGCACCTTCCTTGAGTAGGACAACGAAAATGAAAATCATGTGATGTTGAATGTGACCTCTTAAGTACCGACAAACGTCTCCCATTTCGGATTGCCAAATACCGTATATATTACAGACCATAATCAAGGACAACAGTCTTTTAATCATACCCTGTTTAGGTCACTTTCAGACCCTGTTTTGTACAGACTTGCAAAAAATTATGTACCCTGTTCAGGGCAGAGGGGGCAAAAACCCTACCCTCTTTAGTTGCATCTCTCGGTATAGGCCCTATTGGTTAGTACCCCCTCCGGGCATCTAGGGTTCCAAGGAAGAGAAAGCTACTGGTAATTAAAACAGAGTACAACTAGTGACCCCACCCCCCTTTTTGCCCCTTTTTTATTTAAGTGTTTTTAGACAAACATTAAACAAGAAAAAAATAAGCGAATGTTATTCTGATAGTTTTTTGCCATCAAAATCTACATATTTTCATTTGAGAACTGAGGAATGGAGAAGAGTGGCAGTTCTCACTGCAGAGTTTGCGCAGAGCAATTTCCACAGTGTGTGACTAATGAAACCCATTTATTGAATAATAACTTACTTGATGGTTATTTCTTGAAACTGCTCATCAAGGTCATGCCTGAACGACTGCTTCGTACTGGTCATCGTTTTAAGAAGAAATTAAAGATAATTCCATTCAATAGCTTTGTGTATCCTTACTGCGCATAATTTCTTTCCTCAAAGGCACGCGCACTCGTTGAAAATGAAATGAGAATCGCAGGTGATGGTGGTAAACTTAACTAGACTTAAACAATATTGTAACATTACAGTAAGGTTTGCATGCAAACAATCGAACTAGAGTCTGAGCCTTGCTCATCAGTGAGAATAACAGACCAAGCTTTTACAATTTTCCAGTTTTACTACAAGCTTGCTGCATTCATCTGCTGCTGAAGACAGGTTGTGACCACCTTGACACTTTGGTGAATTTATTATTAAAACACACTAATATGCCTTTGAAGATAAAAAAGAAGAAAAGTTCATTTTTACGCTCTTGCAAACAAAAAAAAAAGTGAAGCCTCTTCCTGCAGAAATTGTTGGTAATTAGGAATCAAACTGGAGTCTCAAGAAACTAGAGATGCACAACAGTCCTTGACCTTCCCCTCCTCCTTACACAAATGGCCCTCTATTGACAAAACACCAGTGTTTCCAAGAAAGTGTTCAAATTAACAGTGGCAGCTAATGTACAAGGTACCTCCACTTTAATAAAACATCAACAAATACTAGGTCAAACTCTTCCTAATACCTAGGAACTGAAAACTACAACTTTGAAATTCAGAGAAGATTAAACAAAAAGACATTTGTAAACACATTTTGCTCCCTGTTTTGTTAGAGCAGCATAACCTTTTCACCAGCTACTTGCACTTTTATCAAACTGAGAATAGGTGCATGCAAAACTAAATTGTAAATGCTAGTTTACAAGTGTTCTTCACTTTCACTGTCACTGAAGATGTGGAAGCAGAATAGAGCAAAACTCAACAAGAAACATTTTACATGTACATGCTCCAGTCAAAACTAAACATGTGAGACTGAATGAAAGTCATACTGTGACTTGAATTGTGTTATCACTTTGCACCAAAATGGGAATTTTTAAAGGCGTAATCATAAATGGTAAATAATTCCTCATCAGGTGGCAATGGTAGTTTGATAGTGCCACGTGGAAGATGCATCATGTTGGAACATGTATGTGCCCTTGGAAAGAAGTCAGGAATCGCTCTTCTCTTCTCTCTTGGTTCCTTTGTTAAAAAAAAAGTCTTTTTAGTACAAATTTTGTGGCCCTTAACCTATCCCAGTGACAAGGAGAGGTGTGGTCATAAAAGTCAGACTTGTACTGTTCAATGGTAACGGACCAAGTTATGTTTTGAAAACTAAAAGCACGTCACAAGTTATATAAACCAGGACATCAACTAACACTACCATATCTAGGTAAACATTCCCCAATATCTGCCAAAAGTATGGCATTTCTTTCGCATTTTGATCATTTCATTGTGGCTGAAGTACTTGAAACAGCCAAGTAAAGGAAAAATTGTGAGTATTGCAACATTGATAATCAGTCGTGGGTTTGAGAACTCTAGCATGAATGGTTGTGTAACTTTCTGTGCTAATGTTGATGCTAAAATCACTGAAAGGAAATTTCATTCCTAACTTGTCCATTAACAACAATATTTAAAGATGGTAGCACCAATCCAACAAAAAGTTATCTAGGCCAGCCCTGTGATTAAAAAAGTTGTCTTATTATCTGACAATACCAATCCATTATGTTTGGGCACTCAGTATACTAGTTTTAACAGGGTTGCAGGAGGTTCTAAAGAAAATGTGGGCGGGGGGTGTCCTCCCCATAATCTCAGAAACAAGTTACTATTAACGTTCTTTCATTGACAAGAGAAAGTTCCAAAATTTCTACTCAGTCATTACAGTAATTAAAGAAACAATATCTTAATAAAGTGTTGAGAATGGCCACACTTAAGGGTATCATCTAGACTCAAAATTCAGAATCAAAGCAACTGATGGTTGGTTTGACCTTGGGAGTGTCTAACAACTGTGCATTTACCTGTCCATTAGTGTTGTTATCCTCTTCGACCTCTTTTGCTTCAGACACCATTGCAACCATGAAATGGATGCTAGGTTGTTTGAGAAAACCAAGGATGGGCTGTTCACTTGCACCGGTCACAAATTCCAACACGTTTTCTAAACTGGTCACACGACGCCCACTTGATACTTCTCTTAGGTACTTTACAAACTTTCCATAAATAGCTTTCTCATACATAAGGCTGTTAGAGCCTTCCTCAGAAAACGTGGGTTTAAGGAGATGAAGGATCATCGGAACTGTCAATCTGGCATTATTTTGCGATGGTCTGAGCAAGTAAAGAAATTGCGGGAACTTTCGAGCAAACATGTGAATGCCAAGACTATCTAGTCCCTCACGAAGCTTCAAAACACATGGCGATATCTCTGATTCTTCGCTGACAAAAATGTCATTTAGAAGATCTTCAGAAAAATACTTTGGTGCCTGGCCATTCTGTAGAAGTGCAATTGCAGCCATCTGTCCCACAAAATAGTAGTCTTCTGCTAAGTGTTCCTTAAGTCCATGGTCAAAGTATTTGGTCTTGGTCTGTTGGTTACAAAGTCTGATCCATTCTTTTCTTGGTCCTCCACTGTCCTGAGCCTGTTCGCCATAAAACTCTACTTGAAAAGTTATTCTGGGATCCTCCACTGATCGTAGTTCGTCAAACGTTGTTTCCAATATATTGTCACGATCAACAGCAATAAAATTAGTTTCTCCCACGAGTATTGATGCATCATCTGTCACATCCAGGCACCGACCTCTCATGA
Source organism: Siderastrea siderea (assembly GCA_964030785.1). NCBI lineage: Eukaryota > Metazoa > Cnidaria > Anthozoa > Scleractinia > Rhizangiidae > Siderastrea > Siderastrea siderea. The sequence goes on along the minus strand of OZ034976.1, from coordinate 24,029,626 downwards.
TCTTGCTCTGTAAGTACCTTAACATTTCAGCTGGGTCTGATATGGTTGCTGATGGAAATTCACTGATAATCTTGTTATAAAAGTCATATCCATTGGCCTCTTTCAGAGATTTTTTTTGACTATTGAGGCCATCTGTCTGATCTGTGGTGGCACTGTTGACCTCTACTCTTAGATGTTCATTGGCAATGGTGAACTCTTCTGTTTGAATTGGAGTGGTAATGTTGAACACCCCAGTCTGGCGCATAGTGGCATTGGTGGTGTTTTGAACTGGCTGGTGACACTCAGTGAATTCTTGGTCAGAATCTGGGTCATTTAATACAAATTCGAACGCTTGCTTCATCCGAATATAGAGAAGTCCTTGTCCGGCCAGTTTCTTAACAACACTATAATTGTATTCAGTGTTTTCTCCGAGTCTTAGAACTGAAATCCTCTTCTGGGTTACCTTAACAAAGTCAAAGTCATTTGGGCCAAGCATGCTGTATTGGGTCTTGAGAGAGGAAACTATTTTTGCACGTACACTTGACTCACCATCGTCTTCATTCAGCACCACCATTCCTCTTTCTACGATCATTTCTTTCTTCAGAGTTTCAACTTCATCTTCTTCGTCACTTTCCTCGGAATTTGCCCTTAGAAGAGCAAATTCAAACGGTTTCTTTTCCAGATTCTTAGATTTCCTTTCTTTCTTGTTCTTCATCGCCGTGGACGTAGTTGCCGCTCTTAATCGCTCATTTCTATTCAGCCTTCTGTAAAGTCCACTATTGGAGCTTGTTTGCATCATGGATCTTGCCCGAACCAGGGTTTCGGCGATGGAACCTTCGTTTGTCCTTCTACTCGAAGCACTTGAACTTGAACTATTCTCGACGCTCAACAACATATTAGATGCCTCTTTAAGGAGGCCAGCAGCCCGTTTCAATTTCTCCTCATCCATAGCGCTAGCTTTTACAAGAAACAGGAACGTATATTTCCAAGATGGCGGTTTCAAAACGCGGGAAGTTCCAGTGCCCCGCGAATTTGATCGCTCGTCCCAGACCCCAAAATTGAATAAATGAGTGCGAACATTGAATGAATACGCACGGATTGAATTGAATGAATATGAACCGATTGAAAATATGTTGGTAGATTGAATTGAATAAATAAGGATGACTAAAACTGAATAAGTTAGAAGAATTGAATTGAATGGATAGTTTGGTAAATTAAATTGAATGAATTTTGGAGGATTGAATTGAATGAATATAGAAAAACTAAATGAATACAAGGATTAAATTAAATAAATATGGTGATATTGAATATTGCTACATTTGGCTTGCCATAGCGGGCTCAATGTTGATTGCTGGCCCACGTAGTGATTTCATTGGTTGAACAAATTTACTATGCACATTTTGCATTTATTATTTTTCGATCCAAGGCAAGTATATTATAACGCACATCATGATTTTAGCTTGTATAGGGAAAACATCGTAGAACCTTGTTATTTTCTACCGTCTTGACTCGTACTTGGTCAAAATTTGGTCGTTTTTTCCAGTTTCTCAAGCCAAGTTTCGATGAATTGGGGGACACAATATGTTAGACAAAATACAACAACGTGTTGTGGTAGCTTGTGGGTAATACAATATTCATGTGATATTGTCTGTCATTATTCGTCCAATAGCAAATTTTCTTTGTTTCCTAAGAGGTCGCTCTGCTGCCTATAAAAACCCAAGCTGCACACTTCGGTCATATCTCAATTGTGCGAGAAGCAATCAATATGTCTGGTCGCGGTAAAGGAGGCAAAGGTCTAGGAAAAGGAGGCGCCAAGCGTCACCGAAAGATCCTTCGTGATAACATCCAAGGCATCACCAAGCCAGCCATCCGTCGTCTTGCTCGCCGTGGCGGTGTCAAGCGAATCTCTGGCCTGATCTACGAGGAGACTCGTGGTGTCCTCAAAGTTTTCCTTGAGAACGTGATCCGTGATGCTGTGACGTACACTGAGCACGCCAAGAGAAAGACTGTAACAGCCATGGATGTGGTGTACGCTCTCAAACGCCAGGGACGTACTCTGTACGGTTTTGGTGGTTAGACTGCACTGCCTTCAACAACACACGGCTCCTTTAGGAGCCACCACATCTCTCGAAAGTCATGACCAATAAAATGACTTGAATCAGCGATACACTATAATTGAATTTTACGGTTAAGCCGACAAAATTGAAAATGACCCGGGAAATGAAAACGAGAGAGAAGCGCAACTAGTGATTTTGTAATTGCAGCGTATTTAGTCCGATATTTATTGTTTGTTAGCCGGAAACTTCGTCCCTAGACGGGCATACTGTATTTCGGGGACAGACGTAGGGAAGGCTTCTAGTACTTTACTAGCCCGACAACCGAGTGAGCGCTCGCTCCTTGATCGCGCTCATCTCGCATCGCACCCACTCCACTCCTACCTTTCGAGGAAAAAATAAGAGAATTCGCACAATCTTGCTGGGGCAAAGGTGGTGTGGTTAAACGGAACAATAATGAACGGTGAACGGTCCGAACAACATGCCTTAGCCGCTCCACGCGTTCGCTCGACTGGTTGCGGTCCGTCTGTTAGCCTGTGAATTGCGACTTTCCTAGCGACCTGTTCCTTACTATCGGAGCCTGTTTTTAGGACACCCTCTATAAGAATTTGTTTGCGAGGACCTCTAAGTTTGTGCCATTTGAAGACGACTCAACAGAGCAAACCTGAACGGTCACGAACCGGCTTTCGGCGCGCTTTTTGAAGCGCTAATGAGCGCGTTTTACGTGATACAAGCTAACTGAATTTTGATTTGATTTGGTTCAACGGTGGGCGCTATCAATTATCAAAAGAAAAAGTTCATAGACAGTAAATTTCAGCCGGTGGATACACCGTCTTTTCGACGGTGGATACAATCTTTGAAATACAAGTTGAAAGTTCCGTTAAAAAATTCGTAGGCGCGAGGTGAAGACATTGTACCAACCAAAACCAAACCGCGCTCGGAAAGAGTATGAAAGAAAATTTTAGTGGCAAAGTTGCGGCGGAATGCGTACTTCAGATGAACCGCTATCAAAATTAGCCAACGACAAAAAATTGAGACAAAACTGAAAGGTAACCTGGTAGAATATCAGATTTGAAGTAACCAGCTAACTAAGGTGTCCTTAAACTCAATACCCTTAAATTTGCCCAGAACATATATACCGATTCAGAAGTATCTGTCGGTGTCATCAAGGGGACATTCGTTGATCATGACTTTAATAACATTTGGTGGCTCCTAAAAGAGCCGTGTTTGTAAATGAAAGCTTCAAATTAAGCTTTTCCGGCTTTCTTCTCGGTCTTCTTGGGAAGAAGCACAGCCTGGATGTTGGGAAGAACACCTCCCTGTGCAATGGTGACACCGGCGAGCAGCTTGTTCAACTCTTCGTCATTTCGTACAGCAAGCTGAAGGTGACGGGGGATGATTCTTGTCTTCTTGTTATCACGAGCAGCGTTGCCCGCCAACTCGAGGATCTCAGCGCTCAAATACTCCAGCACAGCAGCCAAGTACACTGGAGCACCGGCGCCAACACGCTCAGCATAATTGCCTTTGCGAAGAAGACGGTGGATACGACCAACAGGAAACTGAAGCCCTGCTCGGGATGAGCGGCTCTTGGATTTGGTGCCCTTTGCCTTTCCTTTTCCGCGACCAGACATTGTAAATTTCGATATCAAATACTGAATAACGAAAGAATTGACTCGAAATTGGCGAACTGCAATATTTATGGTTCAGCAAGGATCGAAAAGCACCAATCAAAACGCTGTTCTCTGTCAGCATTTCAAAGAGCCTTTTGTCTACATGAGAAATGACATGCATAGAAAGTTGACCTTGGGGGTCAGTTATGACAGCAAACCAATCAGCAATCGAGAATTTCGATCCGTGTGGTAATTGATCTTTTTCTTATTTTAGTATAAATACAATTGGAACGAGCAGTCAGGTATTCAAATCCATTCTGATCTACAGACATGGCACCTAAAGTTGCAGGAAAGAAAGGCGAGAAGAGAGCCGGAAAGGCAAAGGCCGGGGCTGAAGGAAAGAAGAAGAGAAGGGGAAAGAGAAAGGAAAGCTATGCTATCTACATCTACAAGGTGTTGAAGCAAGTTCACCCTGACACTGGTATCTCCAGCAAAGCCATGGGCATCATGAACTCGTTCGTCAACGACATCTTCGAGCGCATCGCTACGGAAGCTTCCCGCCTTGCCCACTACAACAAGAAATCAACCATCAGCTCCCGCGAGATCCAGACCGCCATCAGGCTGCTTCTGCCTGGTGAACTGGCCAAACACGCCGTCAGTGAAGGAACCAAGGCTGTGACCAAGTACACCAGCAGCAAGTAAACTCGCTGAGTTTACTGCCAAGAACCAACGGCTCTTTTAGGAGCCAGCAAATGTTAAGAACGTCATGATCAACAATATAAGATGCCATGAAAAATCTGAGGGATTACAAGTGAACTGTCTAGTATTCTCTACAACTGCATCTTAAAAAATGTGACACTACAAAATATTATTTTGCAGAACAAAATCAACAGGCTGATTTATTTGTCTCCCAACTGAATTTCCCGCCATACATTTGATTTTATAAAACTAGATGATTTTTCTTTACTGCCTTTTATATATAAATGTTTTATCTATCGAAGACTACAATAATTTTCAGTAATATCCAATTTTAACAAACCCTTTGTAGCATCCTGCTTTATTATAAAGCATTATAGCACTGATATGAAAATATATTTGCAATTGTAAAAGCTATACAAAATCGAAAGATTATACTATTTGTCTGTGACATCACATAGTAAATCTGACAATGCAATTTCTACCTACAATTTGTAAATTTTCTGAATTGAACTTGAAAAAGACATCTATATATTGATTTGGCAAATGCCATTACCAAGTATTGCACTACAAAAATATTCTAGCATCAAGCAAACTTATTTTTATAGATCTTTTACATTCTCGAGAAATACATTCCACTAAATTTTATTATATTCAAAAATTCGATTTTAATCAAATTTTCTCAAATCATCACACATTAAAAAGATTCCTTAAAGGAATGACCGATGAATATGTATTAAAAAGAATTCAAACTCGTACAAAAATAAGGGTTTATGTATTAAAATATTTTTCGTTATATACTGTGTTATTTTACATAAACAGCCCCTGGACAAGGCTCTATAAACAAAAAGATTGTTAGACAAAATAATAACTGAGCTCACGTTCCAGGGTTTGTCTATATCATGAAACAATTATTTCAATCACTCTTGTACGTCATCAAACCTCAGTCTCATAAAATAATTGTTTTTTTTTTGTAGCATGGGAATACAGCTGCTGGGGGGGGGGGGGGAGGGGGGAGAGGGGAGCCCCTTGCATTCTGGTATGGTAAAAGGCAGCTGTATTTGGCTTTATATCAGAACATATATCTTAAACATACACGCAAGCTCATCAAGGAGGCCCTTCTGGGAAAATATTCACAGTATGTAGGGATGATACAAAAATTACTACTGGTCAGCAGGAAGTTCCTCATATAAGTCCTCGTCGATAGGTTCTGTAAAACAACAAAAAACGGACAATTAAACCCTTCTACTCTAAATAGTGACAAAATTTCAAAATCTTATAAATAAAACAGAACCAGAGAAGTATACTGCTGTAATCAGTAGCTTTCATTAGAATGGACTCTATCCACTGCTCAAAAGTTTGAACCACTTTGTACAGTATAATAAACAGCACCAAAGGAAAGTACTGCTCAGCAGCTTTCACTCAAAGGGTTAAAGTTAAGGGTTTCATCTACAAACTCTAACGTTAGAACCACCTTGCACAGCATAATAAACAGCACCACAGGAAAGTACTGCTCAGTAGCTTTCATATGAATGGTCACACTTTAAGTATTTCATCCACAGACTCAAAAGTTAGAACCACCTTGTACAGCATAATAAACAGCACCACAGGAAAGTACTGCTCAGTAGCTTTCGTTTGAATGGTCACAATTAAGTATTCATCCACAGACTCAAAAGTTAGAACCACCTTGTACAGCACAATAAACAGCACAGCAGGAAAGTACTGCTCAGTAGCTTTCGTTTGAATGGTCACAATTAAGTATTCATCCCTAGACACAGAAGTTAGAACCACCTTGTACAGCACAATAAACAGCACAGCAGGAAAGTACTGCTCAGTAGCTTTCGTTTGAATGGTCACAATTAAGTATTCATCCATAGACACAAAAGTTAGAACCACCTTGTACAGCATAATAAACAGCACGGCAGGAAAGTACTGCTCAGTAGCTTTCATTTGAATGACACACTTGAGGATTTCATCCACAAACTCAAAGGTTACAGCATAATAAATAGCACCACAGGAAAGTACTGCTCAATAGCTTTCACCTGAATGGTCACACTTTAGTATTTCATCCACAGACTCAAAAGTTTGAACCACCTCGTACAGTATAATAAACAGCATTACTAGGAAGTATAACTCAATTGATTTCATTTGAGTGGTCTCACTTAAGGAATTCATCCACAGACCCAAGGTTTGGAATGAATCCAAAAATATCAAGTTTGGGATCATGTCCACCAGCAGTTTCTAAATAACATTAATAACAGGTAGGTAGGTAGGTAGGTAAAACTTTATTTATACAGGGTGGCCCATTCAGCACAATGGCTGGTCTCCAGAGGGGCCCTGCTAAATACAATTTCTAAAAACAAAAAAGTTGAATAACTTTGTAATTGATACCTTGTCCAGCAATATCATCATAAACCTCCTGGTCATCAGCTTCTGAAATAAGATTATAATTGATAGACATTGAAAAAAGTGGAACAAAACTGGCAAACTAGAAGCAGCATTGTAAATATAGCATATTCCACAGTTGATAAGATCATGTAGAATAAAACCCAGAGGGCACAGGGGAAGGGGAGGGGAGGGGAGGGGAGGGGAGGGGAGGGGAGGGTAAAGCAGGGGTACTATCAAAGATCAAAACCTGAACCCTTTTTCAGACCAGCCTCTATTAATTTCCCTAGCCTTTTTCATAATTCACCTCTTTCGACAAAACAGAAATCGATACCCTGTCACTCCAAACACTGAGACTCTGAGACCCTTACCCCAGCTGCATTTTGCATTTTACCCCCTAACCGTCAGCTGCATTTTGCATTTTACCCCCCTCACCCTCAGCTGCATTTTGCATTTTACCCCAGTTACCCCCAGCTGCATTTTGCATTTTACCCCCCTTACCCTCAGCTGCATTTTGCATTTTACTCCCCTTACCCCAGCTGCAATTTTTGGAGTCCTACTGTAGACTAGACATCAGAAATACCAGACTTGCCTAGGACCAATTCCAAGTTTTCTGATAAATGTACACCATACCCCCAACCACAACTCTCCGATTTCTATACCCTGTCCCAGTCTAAACTTCTTAAGAACCATCACCCTTCACAGTAGCACATACCCCGACCCCAGGCAAATTTCATGGCTACTACCTTATCAGGTGGTAAATCCACCCCCAAGCTTTCACACCAAAATAAGTCAAAGCAAAACCTTTCATCTATTTGAGATCAAAATGGCTTAAAAACATACCCTTTGGATTGGCACATACCAAACAAACGAATAGTCCCATTTTGAGCTCACCGAGACCACTGAACAAAAATACTAAAGAACCGTTTTTACATGGTTTGTCTAAAGCAAAACACTGCACAAATACCCACACGAAAGTGTTATATGAATGCATCATGTGTCTTTTTAACCAGCCATTTTCACCCTCACTATCTCCCTTCCCAGTGGGTGTAAAACCAAGGCAAATGATCAGTCGCTCTTTGTCTTCAATAAAGCAATAGTATACCTTCCGCTATTTGACCTGTGCCCTGATATTTATCCACATCTTCATAGAAGTCTTCAGTTATAACAGCACTGCAAAGCGGAAAAGAAACAAAAAAAAAATGACTTGTTAAATTAAATTTTTGAGACGAAGTTTAAGGCCAGACTCTTCAGGCCTTTTAAATACTTTGTCTACTGGGTAAAGCTTAGGTGGACAGTGAGACAATAAATGCAAACCAACTGAAGGGGGGTGGGGACTTGGGTGTCTGGGAGTGTAGTGCATTGCGTTGTGTTGTTTAATTTCCTACGTCAACAGTATTAATCCACGATTTTTCTTTCTACCTAGGAAAAAAAATTATTGGACAGGCAACATACATGTACTGCTGGGGGTTTATCCATTGAATGGACTACCGTCCTATTGAGTGGGGAGTAGTGATACTCACAGTTTCTTCATCCTACAGCACCTGGAGATTAGCAACAGCCATGGGATGCTTTACACATCTGCAACCTTATCTTAACATTGTACTGTACAACACTGACAAAATCAAATTAACTTATCCTCACTCAAAACCTGCAAATTGCGCATAAAAGTCTTAATTTTTGCTTATTTTTTCTACATTGCAGTAATTGCCAAAATTATGACCCACAAACAAAGGAAATATAAGGTAAATTGACTTGCAGGAAGGAACTCTAAATCTGGAAATAGTCATTGAAATGTAATTTGACCTGTGTAGGTCACAAGTATAGTGAATAAATTAGTAATATTATTATACCTGAGACGATTTCCATCACTGTCAATCTGAAAAATAATACACACACCAATAGCTGTACACAGTCATGATATACAGTATTTTGTAATAGCCTTGACAAATACAAAATACAATGTATAAAATTGTTCGCCATCTAGGGGTTCAGTAAGAACTCGCAAATGATCAGCTCCCACTTGTTTGTGAAAAAAAAAATTGAAATAGTAGATTCAATAGCAACCTTTGTGGCAACGAAGGTGTTGAGTTATGGGATAACTAGTTAAAGGGGTTCCCAAAGCACCACTGAAAACAGTGGGTATAAAGGGTGGGGAAATTGTGTGTGTAGGGAAGAGGTGTAAGCCAAAAAATACACAGGACATGGTGGTGTAGTTGCTAACGCGTTGGACTTCAGATCTGAAGGTCAGTGGTTCGAGGCCCAGTTCCTGCCATTGTGTTGATTCCTTAGACAAGAAAATTTACCCCACATCGTCTCTCTCCACCCAGGTGTATAAAATGGGTACCGGCGACATACTGCTGGGGGTAACCCTGCGATGGACTAGCATCCCATCCTGGGGGTTGGGGAGTAGCAATACTCTCAGTTGCTTCATGCCACAGAAACGAGGGGTTAAGTTAAGCTCCGGCCACGTGGGCCTTGTTGGTTCGTGTGCAACTTAACCAGTTTGCATGCAGGGTCACCAAGTCCTGCGAATCCCGCTCAAGCCTGAAATTTTTTCAGGGTCCTCTTTTTAAGTGGGTCAAGCTGATTACTTCAGTGGTGGTCGTGCATACCCTTTTATGAAATTTCCTTTCGTTTGAAACTTTCTGAGAGCTTTTAATGTTAATTGTTAATTTATATGTAACAGTAAACCAAAGACAGAGTTATCAGCAATTATTTGCTTTATTATCATTATTAGTTAGCCTCCCCCACTCCCCTCTACAAAATGCTGTAAACCTGCAGGCTAGCAATGCAAAAATGCCTAGGAATGCCCCTGATTATTATTATAATAATTGAAGGGCCCGGTGGAAAAAGGGCGTAAGTGAGGATTTGGGGTTAAAATCGAAATTGCTCCTATTTAGCTGAACATTGGCACACAGGCTGGTTTTCATGTGAGGAACGCTGTTGCGCACTTATTTCTTGACCTGAGATCTAAAATTTGAAGAATTAGCGTATTACTTTTGCGTGAAAAGTTTTGTTGAACTGAACTCGCTCAAGTGATGCGTGAAAGATTTCTTTTGTTCTCTACCTGAACTAAAACAAAGGAATTCAACCTAGAATCCGCGGTCCTGTTGTTTTCTTTGTGTCAGTTTTAAGCAAAAGTAATACGCTAATTCTTCAAATTTTAGATCTCAGGTCAAGAAATAAGTGTGCAACAGTGTTCCTCACATGAAAACCAGCCTGTGTGCCAATGTTCAGCTAAATAGGAGCAATTTCGATTTTAACCTCAAATCGTCACTTATGCCCTTTTTCCACCGGGCCCTTCAATTATGTACTATGTATTAATAAATATTAAAAGTGGTCAAGAGAATTCTGCATTTACAAAGAAAAAAAGGTTGAGATGCACATGATAGTTAATTTTACATCCCCCAGCTATAAAATTTATTAACACTGATTTTCTAAACTTACTTTGAGTTGAATATGCTCTGCTGGTACATAACCCACTGAAAAAAAAGCAATTACATATTAAACAAACAACACTTGCAGAGCATGGACACCTTTGCTAAGAAAACAAGTGGTACAGGAAAAAAAAGATGTGTTATTCCAATGTTCAATATTCTGAGAAACTCCCTGAAGAAGGACAGCTTGCTGTCTGAAATATTGGAATAACACAGTCGTCTTTTTTTCCTATACCACTGGCTTTTTCATTGTCCACTATTAAAATATTTTTTCAGTGAAGGTCCACCACGACCCTGGATCCAGGGACGGCTCCCCGTGTGCAGCTTTTCTGTTTAAGTTTTTCATAAGAAAACAAGACATGTTTTGCACCTAGGAAACACCCACAAATATTCACATTTGTTTCTTTACTTAGTTATTTATTTTATTATTTATCCTTTGAAATCAACTAGGACGATTACGTCAAGAAAATCAAGCAAGCATATACATACAGTGTCCTTCTGGGTTTCTAACCAGCCATTTTCCAGGTGGACATCCTTTCTCACTGACAATAACCAGTGTCTCTCCCTCCTTCACAGGCAGTTCAAACTTTCCATCTCCAGAAAAGTTAGTTTTTGCTTCTCCAACCCCACCACCTTCATTTCCAGGTTTCAGCTAAAGCAAGAACAAAAATGATTTTACTAGTATCTACCAGATAGTCACGATATTGTGTCATGAGTTGTCCTTTGTGCAGTGAGACAAAGACTTTCACCTCCTGGTTTTCAAACCTAGTTGAGTTTTTTCAAGCAGACATTGCTCTGACTTTTGAGTCTTCTGTGGCTGGAATAATCCCAAAGAGTGACTGTTCAAGTTTAATGAAAGCTACTTTTGACTCTGTGGATGAAATCCTAAACTATAACTGTAAAGTGAAGCTGCTGAGCACTACTTTTCTGTGGTACAGTGCATTACTCTTTAGAAGATGGTTCCATATTTTGAGTCAGTGGGTGAAATCCTGAAGTGTTTTTAAAATTTCTAGCCAATCAAATGCATTTTTTTCACCTTGTGTTTCTTTCGAAGCTCCTTGTCTTCTCGTTCTCTTTTCTTCCTTTCTTCCTCTTTCCTTTTCTTTTCTTCTTTTTCCTCTTTTTCTCTTCTCTTCTCCTCTTCCTTTTTCCTTTTTTGTTCTTCTCTTTCCCTCTTCTTCTGCAGTTCCATTTCCTTCCTAAGATCTTTCTTTCCTTTCTCTTTGACTTGTGGACTACTGCAAATGATAAAATTAATATGTCAGTGAACATTCCCAACAATAAATATATTAAGAAAGATGGGATATTTATTATTGAGGCCCCATTAGAGGGGGGTCTGGGTATCCCGTATCCCTTTAACTTTTCCTTGAAAGATCCCATATCCCCTTAATTGTGCGGTCTCGTATCCCTAAACTTCACATTGAATATCCCCATATTTCTTTTTCAAATATCTCGCACCCCTATAATTTTTTCCTTCGGTATCCTGTAACCCTGTAATTTTTTCTGCAAATATCCTGCATCCCCATAACCCCTGATGACGGCTCATTATTCCACTGTTGCAAGATTTTACCGTATGAGGGCAAGATAAAGTGCAAAATATACCAGTGTATTACACTGTACAATCCCGGTTTGACCAGGCTTTATTGCTGAAGAAGGATGAAGCAAATACAAAATGCAGTGGCTTAATAAACCTCTTATTGGGTGTTTTGATCGATAATACGTGCAGACATTTTTCTCGTTGCTCACATTTTCTCACCCCTGCAAGGGTTGGAAAAATACTACACAGCTTGTAAAATATCTGTGCATATTATCAACCAAAACACCAAATACGTAGAGTGTATTTATTTTCATCACGAGTGCACGACAAATCAAAAATCTGAGTCCCTCGTGGGAATTGAACCCATAGCCACCCATACACCAGTCCAGAGCTATATTAATTTATTTACATTTATCATGCTAACTGTCAAGTGTGATGATCATAAGGATGATGACAAAAATGATGTCATGATGATGATGATGATTTTTTTTGGCATCGTGATGGTGATGGTATCTCATTTCATGCTTTCATAATTTGTGAACTTAGCCACCCCTGGAAATAAACCAGGAAGTAAGCTCACAAATAAATTACCTTGGAACTGCTGAAGGTGACAATTTGTTTTCAACAGGAGAATCAAATCCATTTTCTCCATTCATGCTGCTCATGCTCTCCTCCTCTCCTTGCTTTGAACCTACTGCTTCATACATTTCTTCTCCAAATGCCTCACCTTCACCTGCAAAGTCTGCATAAAAATATTAAATAAAAACAAATTAAGAATCATGTCTGCAGTCTATCAAAAACTCATAAGATTGAGTAAAGAATTAAGGATGATAAACCCATTGGTCCGGGTATTGAGAAAATGTGGGTTGGATGTGGCCTAGACAGGCTGTGGCTTTCCAGTGATTAATTTCTGAAATAAATAATCTCAAATACAGTCAAATCTCAGGTAATTTGGGTCCCAGGTTGTAACCAAATGGTAAACAAGTTTGAATAAAAGGCAAAGCACACTCGATGCCTTGACACCAACTGCTATGATCAGAGTCTAGTAAAGTTAAATGGATCTGATATAATATTCAATATACAATTATCTTTACTAATAATGACCATTAACAAAATTTCCTTTAGTTAATAATTTAATGAAGCTTAAAGCTAAGTTATTGAGCTACTTACAAGAACACAGTGATGTACTTAATTTACTTACTTCGTGATTAAGAGTACACCTAAATTCCTAATATTGTTAAAAAATAATATTATTACTAGATCACTTGGTGCTTCACCAAGTCTTGTCCCTAGATATGATACTGTACAATAAAATTACATGTAACTGGCAGATTTGAGATACAAGTGACTCTGCTCTGCAGACAGCAGTTTCTTTCCTCAAAAAGCTGTAAAAATCTAACTTAAGTTTTGTCGCTACCCTGGCCATCAGTTCAGTAGTCTCAGAGAGTCCAAAATTCATACTGACTCTACCTCTAGTTACAGACACTCAGTCGACTGTACCAGTTTTAAGTGTAACTAACACAGTCCGCTGTGTAAGAAACTCAACACAAGATAGGTTTAGATATTTTTAATTCAGAGTAAAACAGAAAAAAAACAAACCATTCTTCAACTGGATCTGGGCTTGTTCTGCGACAGTATCCAAATCGTCATAGCTTTCTTCACAGATGGGCTCAGAATTCTCTGCATTATCCAAGCTTTGATTTATCTCATTGACTTTTTCTTTGATTTCATCAACATCATCATAGTTTTCCTCAAAAATTCCTGGAGTTTGATCAATGCAGACATTTTATGTTAACATTTTAATTTACACGATTGCATGTTTACAGTACCCCAAAAGGAAGTCTTATGAGGGCGTGTCGTGAGACACTTAGAAAACTGTTCCAAGTTCCTATTCCAAGGCCTATAATAATAATAATAATAATAATAATAATAATAATAATAATAATTATTATTATTATTATTATTATAATAATAATAATAAGTATAATAATAACTTTATTTAAGGACCTTGCCTCCTTTTGCTACTGCGAATACATTCTGCGCAGCTAGGGTCTGGTCCGAGATATTCAAGTTTTGTAAGGAATTTCTCCACCAACAAAAAGGCATTTTTGCGTGGTTTATGACTGTGGAAAAAGCAGATCTTAGCAAGGGCTATCAGAAAGAAACTTGAAGGTAACCACACATTTTTTGGAGATAATTGCAAATTGCCATTAGATACAAAAAATACTATTTACGAGGCTAAAAACATAGTTAGAAAAAGGAAAAATGGAACGTTTTCGACTAATTAAAAACATTCTTTTTTTCCTATTTTGAACCATTTTTTAGCCTTGTAAATAGTACTTTTAAATCGTAAGCAAATATTATGGATAAATTGCCATACATTCTTTGTATTTTAAAGCTTTTTTAGAATTCCAATAACCCTTGTAAAGATCTTCTTTTTCCCCATAGTCATAACCTTTGGAAAAAATACCTCTGTGTTAGGAGGCACCTTCCTTAAGTGTGGAAGTATTTAGCACTGCAGTGCTAACTGGAGATATAACTGTAAATAAGGTAAAACACGTGTGTACATGTAGCTTGTGTGATCTTCTTGGTCGACAAACATTCTTCATAGTAATTTAACGGAACAATAGTGAGGAAGGAAAATTATGGTGACTGAGCCACAAAAACAACAGTGATTTTGTTACCCCTGCGTCCTGCGTCTCTGATGCGTAAAAATCCTCAAAGACACAAAATAATACGTGTCATGCGTCCTTGAGGATGCACAATTTAGAATCTATTTAATTTAGAATTTAGAATCTATAACGCAACTTTAATACTCCAAAAGAAATTATCAGTTAGCTCTAAAATATATCTAGAGAAGTTATTTCTGAGGGAAAAAATACAAGCCTTTACTTGCATGAAATAAAATTTGAACTATTTCAAATGCCACCATGTTAGTAACCAAGTATTTATGTGGTTACGAATTTTGATGTTGACAGGACCCCGCGAACGAAGTCGTAGCAAATATGGAATAAAGTGCACTGCGTACAAAGCTCGCTGCATCACACCATTTATGATAGATGGGACTCATTGGTTTTGGTCTAAGACTCGTTATTTTTCATGGGGTGAGTCCCAGGAACTCACTAATGGCAAATTGTAACAAAATCACTGAGAAAAACAACAACAACAACCAAAAAAAAAACAAAATCGCTGAAACATACAGAGCAATAGCCCTTCTCCCAGTTAACCCTCCTTGAGGCAACTTAAAATTGGGCAATTTTGCAGTTTCTGGCTGACATTGTCTCACATGTTCACATACATACATAGTTCTTATCCCATACATTATAAAGCAGATAAGGAAGGTACTGTAACTTGTGGCCATCTAGTAGACTTGACATTTTAGTAAAGTTTTTCATTAATCATTCTATGAAAAATGCTATTCACGAACATGACATTAAATTAAATTTCTAATAATTGATGGGTACAGTACAAGAAATGTTGACTGTCTGAGTGAGTAAGTTGTCACAAATAACACAAGCTATAATTATTTAAGTTTTCACAGCATGCGTTAATACGCATAAGCAAACAATGGCAATAAATGAGTTCACACAACAAGAACCAATATTTTTGAAGACAAAAGACAAGAAATGAATGTAGCACCTTCTTCCTCAGTTGCAGGTTGAGCCTCCTGTATGCCGTTAGCTGTCCCCAAAATCTGAGCTTTAAGATCATCATCAACATCATCATAATCTTCTTGCTCTTCATCACCCTCAGGAATAACATTTTCTGCAAAAAATAAATAAATAGGATCAGGATTGAAGATAACCCTTTCTGTTGCAGCAGAATGTTTCTATGGTGCTGTACAAGGTGGTTCTAACTTTCGAGTCTGTGGATAAAATCCTAAAGTGTGACCACTCAAATGAAAGCTACTGAGCAATACTTTCCTGTGGTGTTGTTTATTATGCTGTACAAGATGGTTCTAACTTTTGAGTCTGTGGATGAAATACTAAAGTGTGACCATTCAAATGAAAGCTACTGAGCAGTACTTTCCTGTGGTGCAGTTTATTATGCTGTACAAAGTGAACCTACCTTTTGAGTCTGTGGATAAAATTCTAAAGTGTGTCCACTCCAATGAAAGCTATTGAGCAGGACTTTACTGTGGAATAGTCTATTTGACCTAATTTTAACACTGACCAATCACAGCAAAATCACTGGGACTTTCACAAGATAGCATAGCGTACCTATGGTGTTTTCCACTGTACTTCTAATCAAAGTGGTGCGTCGATGGGCGATCACAATATCTGCTCTACTATACTTTTCTAGTAACTTCCCTAAACTTTCTGGTTTTACTGGTTTCGCTGGCGGTTTCCCAAGGCTTTCAAGCGTCGGCAAAATGCAGAGCTTTGGTTCTCCTTTAGAATCTCTGCAAAGGACATTCTTATTAAGATCAGTTGTATTCTCTTTGTCATCATCGGAAGAACTTGAAAGTTTTCTCTCCCTATCTTTGTCCTCATGGTGAGGTTTTGGTTTTGGTTTGGGCTTGGGTTTGGGTTTGGTCTCTTCCCCTTTTGGCTCCGCCTGTTCAAACATAGCCCTTCTTTTAGCTATTTTACTTAAAAGCTCATTTTCTGGCTCATCTGTACTACTGACATTCCCAGTGTGTTTGTTATCAACATCTTCTGCAATTAAGCTAGCACGAAAACCAGTCTTTTTCAGTTTTACTCCAGTAATTAAAGGTGCTATGTTTGGCATATCGTCGTTCTCTTGAAAAGCTCTATTCCTTGGTGGAGACATCTTGTTTGGTGGCGCCTTGGGTGGTGGTGCCCGGCGTAATGAATGCTTCTTTTGCTGTAACTCGGTCAGTTGAACTGCCATTTTCGATGACAATAAATGGAGTAGCAATAAGGCAGGTATCTGTCGACAAATGAGAATACATCACCATGCATTAAAGTATATATTATTTACTATTTAACCAGTAAATACCAAATTACCATACGATAGTTACATCATTAAGTACTATGCTTTGGTGTGGTGAAAAGGCATATAGGGGTGGACCAAGGAATATTATATAGGAGCAGTCCAGTTGGCATCTGTTACTTGATACTTTGAAAGCAAAAAGTACATGTATTATACAGTAGCTCAGCTTTCACAAATTTCAAACAATAAGATTTGCTGGCAAACTTGGTCTACTGGTCTACACTGATTACTTTGTAAATGGTTTGAACCCAGGAGTCATATCATAATTCGGTAAATTGTGATCGTCCGGGTGAGTGTAGTCCTGAGAAGGACTGTTTGAGGTGACATTGACTGACGTT